>JAQBSW010001739.1:0-123319 GCA_029291075.1 Eudiplozoon nipponicum | reverse complement strand
ACAATCAGTTAATGTTCGTGACTGAATAGAAATTGAGCAGCCGACATTTCCAGTCAAGTTCAATGTATGCAAGACTTCTAGAGGTGAGACCGCATATCTAAATTTAATTTCCATATATATTCAATGCGGTTTGATCGTAGATAGTCAGTTTACCGTCGTACTCTAATGATGATCATGGAAGGTCGAAACGTGTTAATGCGTTGCGGCTGTTGGTAGCTTTTGTTATGTTGTTCGACGACTGGTTGAATACAATGGGGTTGGTGTTTACTTCAAGCTCGCAGACTTGATTTAAAGCAAAGACAGCTTCTCTTTGACGTCCTCACCTTTATTCCTATACAAACTTCAATGTACCTGCATCACTCAGATCAGAAGAGGCTCGAAACAAGAATAAACTAGCATCGTAATCTAAATTTGTGAACATATACGATTCACAGGTCAATCTGTCAGTAAAAATAAATTTTCCGCATTATAGAAAAGAAAATCTGAATAAAATGCTTCTGTAATTTGAAAATATCGCGACTAATCAGCTTAAAAATGCAAAACGAAATACAAAAATAAATCAGATTGAACTGGAGTAGATAGGTCATCAATAGTACTTTAAAAGTAACAGACCTGTCTCAAAATACGAGACATCCAGCAATTGCGGACTAATTAAAATTTTATTCGATTACACATCATATGAATTTGCTTACATGAAGTAGTCAACATTGCGTAATAGCAAGATAGACAGCTAAGATGTGATTAGTTAAGACTAATATATATTTTTGATTGGATGTCCAAAATTAACACCCAACGAATCCAGAATAATATTAATAAATTTTATTTCATCAATTATGGTTTTTGATTTTGATATTTTAAAAAAATAGTGAATTTACTTACTATCGCGGAAAAACAATTATAATTAGCGTTAAGTCTATGCCAAACACATATATTCTTTTTGAATGTGAAATTTACTAAAATTCACAGTACTCTTAGCAGTTAGCAGTTACAAGTTGTCGGTCAACTTACGTAGGCCAATCGATCAGACTGTTAATCACCAGAGTAAATAAGTCTTATCATTGATCCTTAGGAGGTGACTAACTATTACTATTGTGTGTTAGAGAACCAAATTATGACATCCAACGGGAAATCAATTTGAATATGACAATATGTTTACAGGGAAAGACCAAATGTTATTACGTGCATACTGGAAAAATTTGTAATCACATAAAGTACTTGCATAAAAACAGATTAAATTCTTGGAACCGACATCCGAAACAAAAATGACCAGGTAGAATTTAACTCCATCCAACTAGTAAAATCTTTCATTTACTTTTGTGACAAAGTGGTTTTAAATTGACTGGAAAGACCAATTTAGCAAATTCATAGTAGTACTCCTTTAGATAATGTCGTGGCTTTTGTTTTTGTACACTGATTTTCTCCAAATATCATGGCGTATAATAAGGACAACAAAAAACTCCTCCTAAATAATTAAATAAAGAAAGTGATCAATTTAGTTAAGACTAGCCAATTTCTATTTCTTTCAAACCGTTATTTGTTAGTCCTCAATTTAAACAATAATTGATTGCGCGGGTGGTGGAAACAATTCTTTAAATCAAGTTTGCGTGCTTGAAGTAAACACCAATCCCATTGTATTTAACCAGTCATCGAACAACAGTGCGTTGCAGCTGGCGGTAGTTTTGTTATGTTGTTCGATGACTGGTTAAATACAATGGGATTGGTGTTTACTTCAAGCACGCAAACTTGATTTAAAGAATTTGTTAGTCCTGTTCGTGGTAATTTCAGATTTTGATACACAATGTGTGCTCTGGTTCGAGCTCTGGTCGCGAAAAATTCTATCAAGTTCCCAATGAGGACGAAACTGGTCTACTAGACGGGTGGCATTTGCTACTTGAGGTATGTTTATTCTATACTAACAATATATATATATATATACACACACACATATATATATACACACATATATATATATATATATATATATATATATATATATATATATATATATATATATATCTACGAAATAATGCGTCAGTACATAAATGTACGTTCTATAGTATTTATTTAAGTTACTTTCATTATGTCTACATAGATGTGTAAATGCCCCAACCCTGTTTAGCATATCGCCGACTCAGTTATCGCTGGGATACTCGCAACCCATTCCGGAATGGAGATCAGTGGCGGCCGGCGTCTTGTTTTCTACAACGTTGATAGGGCTGTTCTGATGTCAGACCTATTAGCTGCACTTAAGATATACACAACTTGTACGGTCTGGAACTAAACACAAATAAAAAGCGGTCAGTATGGCCAATTTTGATCCGCATTTTGAGATCAAATTAAATGACGCCTTGTCGCCGGTCGTTAGAGATTTCTTTTTAGTATATCGGGTGACAAAAGAAGTGTCGGCTTTTGTGGAGATTTCCAGATGTGTTGGCCGTTCATCTGATCCCTGTTGCCTATTTTTGGCAAATGGCGTGGAATCGCCCGGCTGATTTACTAAGCACAAAGTCCGACATCATCAATTTAGGCGAAATTAAATATCGCCTTTGTGCTTCATAAACTTCGGAGATGCTCCTATAGCTACCTGCGCATCGAAGGCTTTGCTAATCACCTAATTAAATCGGTATGATTTGGTCTATTGCTATTCGATTTACCATCAACATCAAATCTTGTTTTGGAACGTTCAACTTGGAAAGCTCAATTTCACATTCTCTCACAAGGCCACCGGGGCAGTTTCTATGGCTTTCTGAAAAAGAACGAGTGGTGGGTCAATCATGCGTTGTCTGGATACTATTATTTGCGATATTGAACACCTGATCGCGCTAAAAATTATCCTCCTTAACGGTGAGGCACTTGAATAATCGCAAATATTTCGCAGTCTAATGACAAACAGAAATTAGCGGAAATACCTGGGCTCATCTGCATTATTGGTGTAGTCCTTTCTGGTAACCTTCGTGAGGGCAATCTAGATCGCCGTTTATGTGTTCATGTATAGTCAAAGTGCGCAAAAATTAACGAATTGAGCGTCCATAAGACTAAGCAGACTAAATCACTTCGTCCAATCTTCGCAGGACCTTAGTACACAGCGCAAAACAAATCGTCACAATTGTTAAATTTGTGACACGGCGCAAGGTGTCAGTTGGCTGCATCTTTAAATTAGAATTTTTTTTAAAAAATTGGCGCAAATCGAGAAAATCTGACGTAAATAAATTTATCAAAACACAGAAGTTTATCAAAATTAAATGGATTAATTTGGAAGGGGGAACTATATGTACCGCGAGTCAAACAAATAGGATGCAAAAAAATTTAAATAGAAAATATACTTGCGAGAAATTGCTGTCGAATAAATACAATGCTATCCAAAATCAAAATTTGAAATAAAATTGCACTGAATAAATAAAAATATTAAAAATTAAATATGACGCGAGAAATAAAAGTCAAAAATATATTTTGGTCAAGTGGCTTTGAGAATGTTGCTTCAGGATAAAGTAGATCTGAACACTAGTACAAGTTAACGAACCAATGCTAGAAATAAATTGTCAATCAAATTTCAATTAATTACCTATTAACCAGGTACTTCTGTTCTCCGTGCGACACAAAAGCTGGATTACAGCGATATCTATCGATTGCAAAACGCTGCAGTGCATCACGTCAGACAAGAACAGATGTTAGCATACCTCCTATATCTAATATTTAGACAGACGCGATGACAAATTCGATATAGCAAAGTCGGAACGATCAAAAGAGGTAAATTCATCGAGGCATGACAGACAACAAGAAAAATATTATATAGTAACTGACGGTTCACTGCCACATAACTATGAGAAAAAATAAAATAATACTAATAGTAGCAATAATATTAATAACAAATCTAATAAGTTAAAACAAAAAATTGAAAAAGAAGAATGTAAGTATCGAGTTCAGATTGGAAATGCCAACTTAGGTAGCACACAGAAACACGTCAAACTAGAACTGAGGGAATGACGCTCCACAAGAAAATCGACTGGATGGCATACACAAAAACTTAACTGAATTTTATATTTTGTATAACAAGGAGCAATTTTAGGCCGTGCCAAAAATACGTATGCTTACATGCTGTTGGCAACCTAAATGAGCTATGCCTCGCAAACAAAAATTGGCAAATGCCGGTAAGAGTTTAAAATATCATAATCTGAAAGACCATGTCTTACCAACGTTTAACATAGTTTTGTGTACACATGCATTTTACACGCGATTGTTAAAACAGCGTGATACACTCGCCTTTCTCGATTGATGGCTTAGGTTGGAGAAAACTAGTCTAGTTTCAGCGATTCGACGCTTGTGTGTCGTGCTCACTGTTTCCTTATCACATAGAACCGGCTCAATGCACTAAACTTACAATTTATTTGGCCATATAATTTTAAAGAAATGGGCCGGGCCAACTAACATATGAATAGGTATAGCAAGACTATCAGAGATAACTTTACATATGTTCATTCACAGCGAGAACTTACATCACGCACAATTACAAAGATACACAAAAATCACTAAACAGGTCAATTGTGGAGACATTGTGAAGAAGGTCTACGCTCGAATATAGCCTGGCGTCCCGCAGACATCAAAGTTTACGTCACCTTCGGCATGTCTTCCTTGTCCTACAGAAAAAAACTAGCGTGCTATTCGGTTTGCCTCAGCCACGGCACACCCGAAAGATCTGCTACGAAGTCCAAATATCAACTTAAACTGTCCAAATATAGTTTGCAGTTCTTTCAATAAAAGCCGCGTGCAATAACTATGTGCTAAAAATAAAGCAAAAATACACACATTATGTAAGGATTTTAACATATCTGGGCCAAACGGTTAAAGAATCTACTTTACATGCCTTCGAAGCAAATGCTAGTTTAGTGGAGTCACAACCATTTCGAAGCAATGAAACGACACTCATGCCAGTCACATCTGCTTTCTACGGTGGCCAGAATCACCTTTCTTACAAATAGCCTAATTTCACTCACAAGGTCATCTAGCTAGTCACAGTCGAATAATAATTGCGAAATGCTTGGCTTCGACGTTTCTTTTATTTCTCTTGCAACTACTCCGTCATCATGTACATCCTCATGTTTTGCAGAACAATTTCTTACGTATGGTTCTGTTCGCTTGGTTGGCATTCATTGTCAGTGGTAGAACAATATCCTAATTCTGCGTTACCATTCTCGTTGTTGCGGAAACATTTGTCACCGCGCTTGAAAAAGGACATGTCTATTAAATGTAAATTAGATAAATAAATAACCATTAATTAAGCTATCGAAAGCACAAAAGGTAAATTCAAACATATATAAGCATAGCGCAAAGTGTTTTATATATATATATATATATATATATATATATATATATATATATATATATATATATATATATATGTGTGTGTGTATGTGTGTGTTTGTGTGTGTTGACGGTATCAAATAGATATTGTACTAAATAAAAAATAAAATCATCTACAGTACCGGGATTGTTCTTATTGCGAACTTATCATATAAATGCCAATATATTTTTTAAATTAAATATTTGTTGTTATACTGTGTATTGCATGACTATTCGGTATATGTTGTGACTGACACCGCATTGAACTCAGTTCCTTTTTCAAAGGAAACTTTTCAGACCACCGTTTCCAGTTCCTTTATCGGTGCAAAACTCATCACAAGTTAAAAGGACAAGTTGCACGCATTGCTGCGACAAGTCTTTTATCCAAAAAGCTTCATTAATTACGAGCCCATTTCTGTTACCACATTTGGTAATTAAAGGCAACATTCGGTAAGCAGACACGTGAGGTTTCAATGATTTGTTGCACAATTTCAGACGTGTATTTATCATTTTATTATACGAAGGTTTATGAATTTAAATGATTTTTACTCTGGTGAAGCACAGTCTAGTCAATCGCTCAACAAGTTTGTAAAATGTGCATATATATATATATATATATATATATATATATATATATATATATATATATATATATATATATATATGTATATATCTATATATATGTATATATATGTATATATATATGTTATATATGTATATATATATATCTATATATATGTATATATGTATATATATATATATATGTATATATATATGTCTATATATATGTATATATGTATATATATATATATATATATATATATATATATATATATATATATATATAAAGATATGTTCATGAGTAGATATTTGAAGACCATGAAAGAAAATTTTCTTATATCTGATAAAATTTCTTTTTGTTTTTTTACTTTGGAAGGGTACAATGAATATATATATATATATTGGTTATTAATATTTGATATTCGAATTAACAACTGTTTCTATTTAATTGCCGTTAAAGGCAAATGTGCTAGCTTACATAACATGCTATTGGTTTAGCTGCATAACTTTTTGTAAAGCCACCACAAACTTTCTTCATCGTTTTCCGAGAAACAACGCCCCCATTAAATGGAACGTTAAAATAGATTTAAGCACTTTTGTCTATTATACGTTTTTTGTCCTTTTGATTTCCCCTTTTCCCACCTGATTCATTAGGTTGACTTGTTGAACAGTAGTGATGATGGACGACCTGAAGAAGGCAGCCGAAATATTTTAACAATAATTGATTGCGCGGGTGGTGGTAACAATTCTTTAGATCAAGTTTGCGAGCTTGGTAAACACCAATGGATAATTTAACAATTACTTATAAATTCTTGAAAAACAGCCGCGAAGTGTTGATCATTTCTATAGAGAAAAGGCAGTAAATTGCCCTAATCCAAATACCAGACAACGACACCTAGGAAGAATTTAACAGATTATGCATCTGCTGCTTATAAAAAAACTAAACGTCGACGAAGTTTTCTCCGATAAGAATCAGGAACCTGTCAAGGACCATACAATCCAAACCCCTGAAGGAAGCCTTGCGGAACGACCGGAGTACATAGGCATGCCATTAAGTATTACACAAATAATTCAATAGGTGATAAAATAAATCAAATTTTCAGATTACTGTTTATTCGGCAACATAATATTCGATCTTTTAAATTTTACCTCTACTTGAATACACAAAAAGATTAAAATGTTTAAAATTACCTTTTAGTTTGCTATAAAAGAAAGAAGCCGAAATAATGACTTGTTACGTATGGAAGTAGCTGAAATGAAAAGGATAAATATTTTATGCAATATGTCATCAATAAAGTTAGTGGATGCAGAATAACGATCGAAAATCGATAAATCCAGCTTGTACAGATCTAATTTAGGACAGACCCTAACTTATTTTGTCGAGAAGAAGCAATACAGAGTTTACTGAATACGTACACAAACAGAGATGAAGATCACCGGCATGGTAGGACCTGAAAGAAACCATGCCATAAGACACAAAATAAACGAGGCTTCTCCACTGAATTTTGTTTGCTACTAGGCCCACAGATTTTTACTAATTCAAGAGTGTCCTTCTTAATGCGAGTACGGTACGCCGTTATCAAGTAAACAATACGGCGGAGAATAGCACATGGCCAATCGCTCCTGTGGTTGCAAAGCTCTCCACGGCCTTTATTCGGTGGCCTGGTGATCAGGATATAAACTTCTTTGTCTCAAGTGTTCGTACAAACGCGATCGACGTTTAATGGTAGAGTTTGATACTGATGGAACACAAAGGAGCATCCGCAAAGCACTGGTCGGGTCGTAAATTTTGCTCATGACGCACAACTGTCAGTAGCCGAAACCAAACTGAGCGAATGCATCGAGGCAAAATGCTGTCCATGTGCTGTCAGTTATAGAGGGTTACATCCAACAAACTCCACAGAATAAAGGACAGACAAAGAGTGAAGTTAAAAAGACAACTTCATAAATACATGCATATAAACACGAATTCAGACTTGTGTACACACATAAAAAATGTAGATGCCTGCATCTATAAAATCACATAAACACATGCATACACACCTACATAACTATAGACATAACTGTAATTTTGAATAGATGCAGGTGTAAATACACATATAAATAAGAAGCGCATGCAAACATAGCTTTATGAATAAATAATAAAAACAAAAATGATAGCTAACATACATTCGATCATACGTACACACTCGCATAGGCTAAATGATTGAAAAGTTATCTAATAGCCGTTTTGGCATCTTCAACCGTCCTGATCCCCGAAATTATGCCCGTACGAACAATGTCGAAAATTTTTCGTACTTTATGGAACAGTAATCGTGATATAAGCATCACTTCAGTCGTATCTAGGTAATTTTCTTCGATAAGTTTACGCAGTCTCAGAACTTTGGCTGAATCACAGAGTGGAGAAAACAATCTGAGTTCCAATTTGACGTATCTCGGATATTTTTTGCGGATGGTCGATTAACACTCTCGGTTCCGCACTGATCTGTATGATCATCATTTCCAAGTGCGTGTTGAGATCGGCTTTGTGGTGTCATCACGCTGAATACTCCTACACCATTTGTACTATGAAGTTGGATCTAACCTTGGCTGCTTTTTGTTTCGGTAATTCATTTATAATACATTTTTAGCAATTTAATTTAATGATTTAAACAAATTTCAGTGTAAACATTGGAATTCCCATATGTGACGTTTAGATTCTAAAGCGAGTTGCCTAATTTGGATGCTAGGCGAGGAGCAACTTAACGCTCTGAAACTTGTGGAAAGCGTAGGGATAATAAATCACAGAAAGAGTATTATGGGTGAAGAAGGGACCAGGTGCACTTCCAATTAAAGTTCTCGCAAAAGAATATGCCAAATGATTACAGGTGAACTGCCCTCTTAAACTCGTGCTGGGGTAAGAGTTTATTTTCCGTAAGTAGTGCGTTAAACACACTTGTGGCTTTGGAAAAGAGATATATTTTTATAGATATAATTGAAGTATGGTTGAATTGAAATGAAGAGTTGTGTGTGACATTGGGGTGATTCCGATGAGCGAAATTTGACAGCGAAAGGCAAAATGAGGTCATTCTAACGAAAGAGATGACAGGTAAGTAACGGGTAAACTATAAGGGCAGAAGTCTTTCAAGGAGCAATCAATCTCAATTGTTCTAAATATGAGGGAATATACGCTTCAGAAAACAAGCGATCTGTTCAATGGTGTAAGAGGAAGCTAAATTGAAAGGGCAAAAAAATTCGCTAGCATAGGAGACGAGGGGTAGAACATGGGCTTTGAATCATGTGAGATGCAGAGTATGGAGTTTTGTGTCTTGAAGCAGATCAAAGGGTTCAGTTTTAAAGTTTGGAATTAATTTAATTAAAATGTAGAGAGAAGTCTAATTATTTAGCAAAACAGATGCCAAGGTTCTGGATCGAGTCAATTATATCAATGTTAAGGGAACATTTTGTGGTTAGAAGATAATGAAACGGGTCGGAGGTAAGTTTCATCAAACGAGTCTTATGTAGAGGATGTTGAATCCTCCGACCTGATATCCTGACCTTGAATGATGAGAGTGCAACGCAGCCAGTAGCTGAGTGACTAGAGGTGAGAGAGAACTTGGCGATATTATGTTACTGAAAACTATTTCCGCGTCATCTGTATATTTGAACAGCTTGAATTGACTGTCCACAATCTGAACCTATGCAAGTGCTAGGTTGAATAGTATAGAGCCAAGTACTTAAACCTAGGTGGTTCCAGATCGGATAATGGTTGATCTCGTATAACCATTTCCTACTTTAAAAATTGTCACGATTTCCAAGGTAGAAACCAATATTTTTAAGGACGCTGTCGCATATAACATTGTACAATAAGGCGGATTTAATACACGACAAAGATACTGAACCGAAAGCTTTGGAGATACCTAGAAAGAGGAGAGTGCAATAATGATCGTTGGAAATAGAATAGTAGCGGTTGTTAAGGATATTGAATAAGTTTTTGGAGGAAGAGCGCCTATTCATGAAAAACTGCTAATAATAAAGCATGCAGAAACTATCCCTAGAATTAATGAAAGGTGAGATTAAATTTCGTATAATCTTTTCGAAGATTTTAATGAAAGCAAAGGAAATAGTTACTAGGGGAAGATATTTGAATGAGGAGATAGCCACATGCCATTTTTGGGGATAGGTGAGGTCATCGAATTGAGCCACTCCTCGGTAAGATAAGTAGTTTTGAGACATCTTTTGATACCATCAACAATCAGAGTGTAGTTTTTCCAACCTAGAACAGCAATCATACCGATGGACTTACTTTACTTTACTGCGGCTGACTCCTTTTGGAGGATAAGCCGGCTCCACATTTCATGGAGTTTCTTGGGAATTTGGTACAAGTGGTGTCCCGTCACCACTCGGCTTTTTGATCGAGGACGCACCTCTAGCCTTTGCACATCCAAGCGCAGTCTGCAAGGCAGCAGTAAGTTGCATGGTTGCCGGTGGCTGTTGAGAGCTCATTCGCCATTCGGAAGTACGGGGTACTGTCCAGGAGTCCATGTAATCCTGTGGCTGTTGAACCCTTTTGTGGCGGGGAACACACGCCGAGTCATGGTGCCGTCGTCGGGCTCATGTGGTATTTTATAGGAGATCCGATTGCCGGTCGGAAATCCACCACGCCCTGGTGACACCACCGCCATAGCCCCGTTAGCCCATGTACGATCGGCCATCGAGACATAGTTGACACCGTCGTACCACGTTGAGGAGGGAATGGACTTTACGACGGTTATACCGATGGAGACACAATATTAATAAAATTGGTGATTAGATTTAATTTCCTTCATTGCTTGAACGGTTATCTCAATAGATGGAGTGCAAATAGAATAGGAATGTAAAAGATAATTCAGACAGTCGGCTTGCTTCATTAGTTATGTTTGTTAAACTTGTGAGGCATTTTGCAACTGATAAAGGCTAACGGTAAGTTTAGCCGAAATATCTTGCCAAAAGAAAACTACTGGAACAATGAAAGCTGCGTTAGTTAAAACGCAGATCAGGTAATTCAGACAGTCGTCGGTAAACCTAGAGTCTTCAGAACCAGAGAAGTTCATGTTTAAGTTTTTTTAAATATGGAGCAGTTGGTTTTTAATGAAAGCCGTACAAATACGTCTTTCGATGACTAGTGCTTGTTTAATATGATCAATAATTCGTCGGATTTCGAGAGTGTGGGCACAAGATGTGCTTGGTTGCCACGCACCTTAAATAAGATGCTAAACTTTTTCGTCGTTCGTATATATTAGATAGAAGTGGCAGATGTTAAGTGGAAGGATATGGCATTAAGGGCATGGCAAAAGCAGAAGAAAAGGTTGTCTGTGAAGATTGACTCTCTCCTATAAATGGCATCACAAAGTCGACTAAACTTTTGCCAGTTATTAATTTGCCTGGATGTTTGAATATTCTCGCAGGGGGTAGAAGATAAGAAAGGATATCTGGCAGTGGTCTATATAAGGAAAGACCCCCAGAATTTTACGTCGGTCACTTCGTTTTTGGAGAGGACACAGGTGAGTTGGTTGTTTCCAAGTGTAGGAAAGTGCACAAATAGATTTAGTAAGTTTTCAAAAAAGAGCCGAAGAAATTTATTATGTTAAATTTTGCCAGTTAGCAAAAGGAAGGTTATAGTCTCCCACAACGATATATTGATCGGCTGGTTGATAAAAAGAGTAGATAGAATTTGGGCCCGATGAGTGTCGTCAATTACTGAGAGATTAGGCAACGCATACATATACATAAAAATTCCTGTCCCAGTGAATTAGAGGTAGTCAAATGTTTATTCATGAGAGGTGATTGAACATAATAAGCCAAACCAACCCCTCGGCTAACTGCTCTGTCACTTCGGCAAAAAGGTGTAACCGTTGATGAGGAGAGGATCATCACAGAGTATGGTAGGAAACAGCCACGTTTTAACAAGCCAGCATATATCCAGCTCGATTTCTGGACAATTGTACTGGTCCTGATGTTGGCTGGACGTATGTTTTCGAACTGGCACTGGAAACTAGAAGAAGGGATTTGTTACGCGGCGGAAACGGCTACATCATCGCTGTAAGGCTTGGTTTGGTTGAATGAATTTTTTTCCTCGCCGTATGTGCTAACTGTTTTAGGAAGCCCTTCAAACGTGAAGGTACACAGCACGATAATTGTTAAGGATAGAGCGTCACCGAGGATTTCTCCAATTAACGATCGGTGGTTCTCAGGATTACTTCATCCAGAGTAAGCGGCTCTGGATTCAGAAGGAGTCATTTTCACTGGCTGAGAGCATCATGCTTGTTTAGTTAGTTTGATGTAAAAATGCGCGATCACGTTTTCTTTTGACTTTTCCTGACGATATGAAAGGGGATCGAGATTTGAGCAATTCACGCTCAACGTTAGACAGTATTTTGTGAGAGGAAAGCACAAATCAGGGGCCAGATCATCCTTCGAGATCGGAGAGCCGGGGGGGCGACCAAAGAAATAGGTTGCGCTTGCTGTGACTGCGCACAACAACTTTTCTCGCAACTCCGTTAAGAAAATTATCGGCCTGGCGAAGTAGGTGTGGCTGCAAGTTGCAAATGGAGAGGTTCCCAGATAAGGTCCCAAGAAAACCTGTGACATCAGACATTTGTTGCTGTAGATTAGCAAGTTTGAATAATAACCTCTGGGTTACGCATGTGTTGGTAGATACTGACGGCAATATCTGGTTCATGATGGAGGAATGTGGTCAGAATTCTATGATATTTGAAAATTCAGGCAAGAGAAATTATTTAAAAGAATTCTGATAAATAATAATCCATAAAATATAACTACATATTCCATGTGCAATAAATTTGGCAGTGGTGAGATCAGACGAGAAATCTAGAAAATCTAAAAGAAATAAAAAAATACGAAAAGTTTTCACAACTGCAATTAATTATATTTAACACACTTGTATCTGGAGAAAATGCACAATATACACATAACCACACTCAAAATTTAACTACGTTGATATCAGTGCTTCCTATGATTTATGCCTAGTTATTTATTTAATGTATACAGCCGCCAAATAGTAAAGCAGTTTCAGCTCACCTCACCTTAATTAAAATTGAGAAGTGCTGTGCTAGTCTGTTGCAGTATTCGCGCTACAAGCTATGCTGAATTCCAGAAAGAAGATTAATACTAAAATTTGTTCGCACAACAAATCGGGATGTGTTCCAAAGTCCGTGAATTCAATCTCTTATTAAATATGTCCAAAGAAGATTGAATAATGTTACAATTTCAATTGCAGATAGTGCTGAATGTAGATTGCAGCTGGAGTTCGCAAAAATACTAGGCTAGAGACATGCGAAGACAACGTCTGCTGTAAACAAAACGATTACACCTGACCAATTTTTGACAAGCTGATTTTTTTAAAAATTTTCTGGTGATAGTTTTCAAATGACTTTCATAGTACGTCCTTGACTCGACTGATTTTCTCTCATCAAGGCATTAAATGTTGACTTGGCAAACATGTATTGTCAACCCTTCCTTGTTCAATAGTTTTAAATTGGCCACGGGTCTTAAGACGCCGCGGCAAAACATAATTTAATTAAATTTGCAATAGAAAATACAGGCGCCTCTGGCATATAGCCAGAAAGATTTGCAGTATAATGAGTAGCTGGAATTACGACTGATGTAACATGGACCTTGTAAGTGCTATCGAGACGCAGCCATTTTAAAGTGCGTGATTGCTCGTCATTTGTCTTGTTACGTAGTTGGCACTAAGTATTAAATGAGTACTGAAGGAATGAGAACAACCTAGTACAGATATGGATAGCTACTGCGGGGAACTTGCGTCACCGGTGTTCCGAGACTACGATGCTTATCTGCCTTGGTTGACAAACCGTCTAAAAGCAGGAAAACGGTGTCCAAATCCTGGATTCCACCTAGGAATGAGCAAACGAATTTTCTTTCACTGTCCACAAATGAATGTGAATATTTTTTTCTCATGTGGCAGTGAAGCGTCCATTTTGTAGATGCTGATTTGTTGCTGTTAATGTAGCTAATGATAAATAAGACCTTGAAGTTGATTGCAAAAGGAAAGCGCTATTAACGTGTCATAGTTAACCGAGGTTAAATATTGCTACCGAAATGAATAGTTGCATACTGATTGGCGCGGCTAATGAACGATCTCTGATTGTGCCAAACATTCATTTGAGAAATTATTACAATATTAGTATAGTACTACGCAAAGTAAATTTGATAAGTGATTTGAAACAAAAGATATGGGTAATTAACCATTGTTTTATGCAATTCTACAACCAATACTGCGAAGTTCCGACAAATACCGGATTTCAATCTGTTGTGCTTTGCGGCTCCAAGCGCGGTGATTGATTTCGTATACGAACCTATATCAAAGAGATAGAAGAAAAGTAGTTAACAAATGAGAGCGTACATTAAATTTATGTTGGCATAATGGAGGTGAACAGTTGGCATTCTACAAATTACGCAAGGTTTGGTTCAAAGGACCGTCAACAGTCATTATTAAGCATTTTTGGCGACACCGGACTAATCAGGTTCTATCTTTGGTTTCCAAACATATAAGCCTGATTTCAACTGCTTTTGAATAGTTAAGCGAACTACATTGTAACCAAAGATTCACTTTTCTGGCAACCCGATGAGAGGTCTACCTCATGAACCTTCCATCTACGCTTTGGTATGTTGATGAACTGTGAAGGATTGTTGACTAAAGCTGACACCACCTGGATAGCTTTGTTAGCCAATGATGACACGCGGTTAAATTTACTAATCTGCCTACTGCTTGTTACAGTGAAATATAAAAGAACAAAAATTAAAAACGAAACTGTTATTTATAGTCGATTTTAAAGATTCCATCTCAGTAACATCTAGTTGGCGGCCACCTTTTATGGTTCACCCATCATCATTAGTTTTTAAATAACAAACTAATGAAGCAAACAAGTTTCTTTTCACTAAAATGTTCGCTTTTAATCGCATGATTGACTCCCGACTGCCCTAGCTGATGTTCCACTGCTCCAGTAAACACCTGCTTAGCTCGTCTCAAACTTTCTGGGAAATCCATGTGCGGTAGAATCAGTTGGCCTATCAGGTGTGTAGGCATAACAATTACATTAGGTGTGTAAATAATTAAACAGTACTTTAAAAAATAAAGTTAACATTGACGTAGGTCGTTTTGTACGCGAATAAAAATTTACACATACGATGATCGTCATCGAGGTTGAAAATGATTACAAGTTATTGCAACTCGTAGCAATAAGTCAATGGGGAGCTTATTTCCACGCTTGCCTTGTACTGCTATGTTTATAAAATAAACATACATGTTTCTACTTTGGCATAAACAGTACGCTTCACGGGAGACTGGATCTTAACAGCGACGCGATCGATTGGGCGTATTCAAAGCGCATTAAACTAGAAAGGTTGTGCTTCTGTGCTGTTACCATGTCAAGCAGGGCAATACAAAAGGAGCAGACTAGCAGTCTCCATCTACTAAAAGAGCCGTATGGACTCGAGTCACTTTAGAGATCGTACATCGCAAAGAACAATACAAAAGTACCAGGTCTATATTGCATCGTGTATGGCGCAGAACAAATTCTGCCTCCGTCTCTTGAGTCTTGCCCAAGTGATAATAAAAACCAAGCCACTGCAAGCATATCAAACTTCCGTTAATTTCTATTACCTAACGATCGATACTTTGCTTATTATCACTACGAATGCAGCAGATATTGGAAGCGACTGCGCGAGCCCACTTTCGGTATAAAATGTTTATTAAAACACAATACCAAGAAATCTTAAGAATAATTCGTTCCAAATGTCACCTTGCCTTTGATTTTACCCTCGAGTAATGGGAGATCAAGTGCTTGTCCCAAACGTAATCATAAGTTACTGTTCTACAACAGTGAGTCATCAACTGCAAATACAGGTGTCTTTTCCTATCCACGATTGATGAACATTATAAAATGAGATACAGATTTCATAGTTTTTCTGTCGTGAAACAACATACACACATAAACAGAGCTTAGGACCTTCCACACGGTGGGGTTAAAATGTCGATAAGGCAAAAATTTAAATATGCGCCTCCACCAAACCCCGTTTTCATTAGACTCGCACAGATTTTACTTATTACAGTGACTCTTGGATAGTGGGCAAACGGTGCGCCGTGATAAATTGACCAACATCGCGAATAATGGTATCAGATCAAGACAAGATTGGTCAAACAATTATGCAGCTCCAGCGAACAATCGAGGTAACACCGGTGGCCATGCGAGAATGATTTGACATTTCCTTTTTGAAACAGTATTCCAACCAACAGAATCGACGTTCTGCAACATGGTTCAACGAGGATGGGGCATCAAATACTGACCGAAAACTGGTCGGCTCGTAAATTTGCATATTAATTAATGTCTCTTGACGCCCAGCCGGCAACGACGTAAATCAAACCGGGCAAATAAGTGGATGAACAAATATATCCAGGCGATGAAAATTACATTGTATCACCTTAAAATACACTGAAGATGACCTACGGTACGGTGAAGCAATAATTTTAACTTATGGAAAGTTTTTTATGATTGGTTGACTGATAATGTACTCAAAATGGTTGGTCTTTTCATTAGTAATGTTTAGCTATAAATATTCTACAGTGCGGTGTTGCCTTCTTACTTGAAATTTTTACAACAGTTTATGATATCGATGTCCGTAGACCGTCTACAGCCTAAAATGTCTATCGATAATTCAAGCATGATTTTAATTACAAATTTTAAAAATGCAAAAAGTAAATAGTACATTCTTTTGCGTTTTGGTAATAACGATCCAGCTGACGTGTGTCCCGGTCTATATCACATTTGCAGTGAGGAAATACAAGCAATAGTTCCAAGCGTTCTGGCCTCAAGTTTCTGGGATTTGCAGCAAGTTTCCGAAGAGCAATAACTAAACTGCGGTAAATTTACATGTCGAAATAATAAAAGGTCAACAAATGAATGCAAAAGTTAGGGTTTCAGGTGTCACGACGGTATCTGCACGCATAAACATTGCTTTAGATTTCCCAGTTGGTGAGCTGCAGTAAAGCCAAAGTAAATGGAACAGAGTCGGTAAATCCTCTTCAGTGTATTTTTATATCTATACGCCATAGTGACTCAGTGAATTATGAGTGGCCACCTGAGGCATAATATTTCTAAAATTTAGCAGATAGAATAACGCCATCAAAGGTAATCTAGAAATGGTGCGCACACGTTCAAAACACCTAGGGCCAGTTAGCTTAAGTGGAACCTAGCATATATCAGATGGGAGTTTATACTTTAAAAGCAAGAAAAGATGACAGACAAACCATATCCTACTTCAGTTAAATACTGTTTGTTGCGGAGAACTAATATATATGCAACTATGTATTAGGTGTTGCGAACCTAGTAAAAAACAGTTCAATTATGACCAGAAGGATAAACCAAAGACGGTATGAACAGAAAGTATAATCTCGTGCACATTCGTTTCGTGCTTACTGGCGACACATCAGTAGGAGCCGGTGTTACGCCCTTTACCCACTATATATTTTGGTGAGGAATGTGGAAAATAGGACGGTAAATCTTCTATACAAATGTATAAACTTTCAATAGTGAAGCTAACCTCATTTAAAGTCTTCGATAATTCGGCTTCAAAGCTAACCCACTCTATATTATATTTATATATATATAATATAATATATATATATATATATATATATATACAGAGCCTGTAAAGGATCCAGCATTATGACTATTGATTCAGTACCAGATACCAACATTATAGTACCAAAAATATACATGGTACTAACACTATGGTTGCAGAATCGGTATATGGTACCATCACGATGAGTTTAGATTTATGCCATGGTTCACCGAAATTGAGAATTTAAACTATTTCAGAACACATGTTACTCCAGTAAATTCATACATTCTGGCCTTGATCGATATCAGTTATCACGTTTCGCGGTAATCATTACATCATTGAATTAAATAGATAACAGTTAGATACAGTTTGTCAATGAGAACTAATATATATGCAATTGTGTATTAGGTGTGCCTTCCTAATAGCAGATTAGTTAAAATATAGCCAGAAGGATAAACCAAAGGTAGGATGAATGGAATATATAATCCCGTGCGCATTCTTTTCGTTTTTACTGGCGACTCGTTAGAAAGATCCGGTATTACGCCCTTAATCCTCTATATATTTGGATGAGGAATTTGGAATTGTACCGTCCTATTATCCGAATTTGTTACTAGGTTCACAACACCTAATATATACTTGCATATCCTATTTCGATGGGCCACTCACGCGAATTATAAAAATGCAGTTTATCGCGTACTAGGCCCAAATTGAACATTGTTGAATGTCAACGTAGTTCCAATTTCACGGTGAAATATAATAATAATAACGTGCTTGTGTAGGCCGAACGCCAAAGGGAAATGGATGGCTAAAGAAGAAAGAGCTACCGAGTTACAAAAGCCTATAAGGAGCCATCTCGTAAGCGTTTAACAAAGCTGCACATCCAGATGCCTTGTAAACACGAAATTTAAGGAAGAATAAAATACTATCGTTTCTCCATAAATGGATAAGTTTGGAGTGAGCTACTCTAACCTTTGCTATTCTCACACCCACCTCGTCGGTCATATTGCCTGAGATATTGATAGAACCGCCAAGGTATGTAAACTACGCCCATATTTTTTTACTTGTATTCACAGATTCGGAGTGAACGGTGCCTGATTTTGAATAATTAACCTACATTGAGTGAGTTCAAATTCCATAAAGACAGACGGACCAGCGACTGTTAATCTATTCAAGGTGGCCTGAGCAATATTTCAATTCTTTAATAGTACAATATCGTCTGCATAGTCAACATCGACGAATCCACCGCCCGGCAAATGTTGCACATCTGCATCCTGAAAGTCTGGTTGATTGATGTTCATAACAACACCTATTACAAAATTTAATAAAAATGGACAAATTGGACAGCCTTGACGTGCACCACTTCTGATAGTTACGTTGTGTGTTATTTCGCAGAAAACCTTAACGTCAGCAGTGTTCGTATAATATTTACAAATTTGGTGAGCACACCAATTTTTGACAGAATTTCGAATAGAACATTGAGATCCACAGAGTCTAATGCACACTCAAAGTCACGAAAAACGGCTATTGTGAGAAGGTGACATATATATATATATATATATATATATATATATATATATATATATATATATATATCGCTGTTCAAAATCTTAAGGTAAAATTATTATCAATACAACCTCGTCCTGACCAGAATCCGGCTTCTACTTTCCTAGAGTGTGATTTACGCGAAGCGCTAGGACAGCGTTAAATAAATGAAGCAAATAATCTAGATACGACGTGGGTCAAGCTTATACCACAATGATTATCACGCGAATTACGATTGTAATTTTCGATGATAGGAATAATGGTTAACTCATTCCAAGCAAGTGGCAAAATTTCCTCATTCCTTATCGTACTTAAAAGGTTGGTCATCGCACCCGAAATTATATCATCACCATCCTTAACAAGGCGTGCAAGAAAATCATTGCCACCTGTAGATTTGCGAGGTTTAAGAGTTAGAATTGTATCCCGTATTTATAATATTGGTGGCTGATCGATATTGACGTTCTATACTGTGGAAAAAGGCACACATTGAAGTGTTCAGCCCACCTATCAAGAAGACTTATTTAATCGGCTATTAGATGCTTGTTATAATTACTTATAGTTTCCCTAACTTTTAATTTTCTCGGACCTTTTGCACGGATAAGTCGGAAAAAACATCAGCCAGTACTTGATAAAACGTTTCTTCCATTACTTCAGCCTTTCTGGTCCGAAAGGTTTCGAGATCTAATTTTAGGCCACGCTCTCTACTTACATTAATATTAGGGAAGTCTATTTGTAAATATTATACCTGCATTTTGCACAAATAATTACGGTCGCGTTAAGGTTTACAAAGAAAGAAAATATAACTTTACTATCAGTAGCGTTGCTCGTCAAGATAGTCAACTTCCTAATTTTTTAAAAATTTTGTAATAGATGCTATTATGAACAACCCCGCCGTTCGTGCAGGATACAGGTGTTGAAGTTCTCTTGGACGGTCGATTAGACGATCACAACTATGCAGGCGATATCATACTATTATTCGACACGGGAGATTCTGGTCCATCTATCTTGAATAGATTAGTAGACGTCGTCCCACCTTTCAGTATGAAATTCGCACCATCTAAATTATAGGTAATTTTGGATGACCACCCACCACTAACTTCAACTCTGCAACTGCAGAGTGAGGACCTGTAAATAGTTGGCAAGTTCACATATCTTGGCAGCTCTTTCAATAAATCATGAAATGTCACTAATGAGATGAGTATGAGAATCGCGAAAGCTAGAGTAGCTTCATTCAACCTTCGCCATTTATGGATAAAAACGATTATTTCACTATGCCATATTGGCCGTGTTTACAATGCATCTATATGTGTGGTTTTACCATACGATAGTGAGACGTGGTCCAACGTAGTTGACACGTTTAGACGCTTAGTGTCATTTGACCATCGTTGTTGGAGAAGTTTAGCACATGTAGGTTACCAACAGCAAATAACCAACGCTGGTATCCGTAGACATATTTTCAGATCGGCTTAAAAATGCTACTCGGTAGAAAAACAAATAAGGCTCTATCAAATACGTTGAATCGGTCACGTTTTTTGTATGCCCTCAATTCAGTTGCCAAGTAGTGTACTATTCTCTCACCCAGCACCAGGCTGTTTTAAGAAATAAAGTAGAGAGATCATCACATGGCAGAGAGAGGTAGACAACTACATCCAAATAAGGTAGTATTGGACCTACACGTCTGCTAGGACGGGTCCACGTGCGCATCATTATTTGTAGTTGAAAACCCTGCACGAAAGTGTATCAGGTTGAGCTCAGTGTGGATCTTGTTGTAGATCTCGGATCGAATCATTTCCGTAACTTTCTTTTTTTAGTCGTGCAAAATTAGCTGCAAGATTTGATTGTGCTTATGACGTGATACAGTGAAATCCACAAGGAAACTGTATTAAGGATGTTGTTTTGCATTAAATCTGACTTGGCCATAATTTTTTGTAGAGGTTTAGTTTACCTCACACCTGTGTTTTTTTCTAGGTACATATGCTCATAGTCTTTAGATCCTTGCCGTCATGAATCACTCTCTATTTAAAATTAATTGCTCTGAATTATTACTTTTTTATAATTTCGTTTTTTTTTCTTTTTGTTATATGACAGGGAAACAGTAGTTAATAATTACTTATGTATTTCTGTGTATGATGATGCTGATGATGATGATGATATAAACATTTCTGAAGCTCGAGCACAACGAGACATTTGCAAAATCTCTTCAATCCGCCAGGTATTAAAAACGTAATGGTTAGCAATGAAGTGACCTCTTGATTGACATTCGACTCATTGATTTTTAATTAAATTGCCGAGATTAGCAGTTTCCTGATGAGAAGAATAACTCGAGAATCTGCTCCCTGGCATGTACACATAATGTAACACTTATGTGCCCTGGTGAAACATTAAATGCACGTAAACATACATGCATGTATACGCAAGAATATACATATATAAATGCATTTATCCATGCGTGCATACTTTCATGCATATATAAATACATGAATACATGCATAAATACATAAAGACATGCATACATACGTGCGTGCATGCATACATACATACATACATAAATACAAACAAACATACATAAATATATACATACACTCATACACACATGCATACATACATTCATATTTAAATAAATACATGAATACATACATACACATATACAGACATAAAAACATACATAAATACATACATACATACCTACATACATAAATGCATACATACTACATACGTACGTACATACATACATACATAGACACACATACATACATATATACATACATACATACATACATACATACATACATACATACATAAATACAATACATACATGACATACATGCTTACATGAATACATACATACATACATACATAAATGCATACATTCACATAAATTCACATATACGATGAGTCAACACTACTACAGAGAGTTTAATAACGCGCAATAGTGCGAACACTGGTCGAGAATTCATTATTATAGGATACCAGGAAACTATTTAGTCCAGCATAGCTAGTCGAAACATCTTTCACGAGATAATTAAAAACGGCCGAGTACGCCGCTGATACATGTTGTGCCACCCAAGAATGCGGCAGAGTTAGCCACGTATACCAATCCCAGACAAAACTTCGTATTCCGATTATGTCAACTTTAGAGTAGTTTATGTTTGTTTGTAATATCTGTTAAACAATACTCCGTGTATTGAAGCATAACTTTATTTTTATAGATATGCGGATTCAAAACAGTAAAAGAAGGATATTTCAAGTCAAGTTAAGACCAGATGAAAAGAAAATAATCTAATATAACTATGTTATATAGGCCTGATTTTACTAAAAAAGGAATTTAATGCTTATAGAAACAAATAATTTCATTATTCGTATTGCATATAAAAAATTATGCATATCTATAAATATATATATATATATATATATATATATATATATATATATATATATATATAAATGTGTGTTTGTGGGGCCAGGGGTATCCTGTTTAGTGTGTATTGTCAGTTTTTGATCAAAAGCTGTATAGAATCTCAAGTAAAGTTCAAATTCTGGACCGGATTTGTCCCTAAATGATCTCTCGGCCGAAGTTAACATATTTGTCGCGCCACAAAATTGAGCAATGGGGCATTTGGTTGGGGAATTAGCCCATTCCCAACGTTGATGAAGTTGTGTATTTCAAGCAATTTCTAGCAGCTCCGCAATACCTCTCTTGTCAATCGTTCTGTAAGATCGATACTCACCGGTACCATTTTCGACCTAAAGCTCCAGCGATCAATGCACAATTACACACATTAGATGTCGAAGAAAACACCCATGCTGTCTGGGGGGGCTGATTAATACTTTCAAAATTTGATTGCATGCGCACACACACTTGACAAATTCCCAATAAGAACTGAAAGCCGATCTACTGGATGAATTTTCTTTGCTACTCTAACCAATGTTTAATTTATACTGACAGAATTTATAGTAATTCCTGTTATAAAAAATCGATTATATATATATATATATATATATATATATATATATATATATATTTATAATTGGGATAACGCATCTGATTATTCACTGTTTTCTAAGTTCGTCGAGTAAACATTTCGTGTTTCGAGTCCTATTTCGTTTCACTGCGTTTACGTTTTTGTTTATCCATCATGTTTACTTTAACAAATTTTTCATAATACTCGTTTTCTTTCTAAAAATTTTATTAATAAAACACCAAATAATTCTGCCAATCGTGCGAAATAAAAACAATCATTTTAGCCGTATTATATAAATCATAAGTTATTGAAAAATTTGCTACCCGTACATAAGGTGTTTCATTTCTTAAAAATGCTTTGTCGCACAAAACAAGCACACTCGATTTTATGTATTACGCAAGAAGCACATGGAACGAGGTAATTTCATTCAAAGTTCGGCAAAAATCGCTGGCTTGATGTGACGAAAAACCATTTCTAACTAATGTTTCTCTGCAACGTCTGAACAAATAGGAGGCATTTCTTTAGATGATAGTTTTTAATCCTTGTAATGAATAAGCCAGTAAGGCAACTAAAGGAGTTGCCAATGACTCACGAGGAGTTCATAGATAAAATATACGTATTTCTCGAAAAACCTAAAATCACGCATGAAAACAGCGATCTTCCACATTTCTCCTAGACAGACACAGTAAACTAACTGTATAGCAAATACATTTAAACATTAAATGATTACGCGGGTGGTGGTAACAATTATTTTAGATCAAGTTTGCCAGCTTGAAGTAAACACCAATCCCATCGTATCTAACCAGTCGTCGATCAAAATTGCAAAACTACCGCCAGTCGCACACACTGACGCGTTTCGACTTTCCATGATCATCATCATAGTACGACGGCAAACTGACTAGCGAGAATCAAACCGCATTACGTTAAAAATACGAAATATCAAAAAAAGTTTCATTTAAATTTTAATCAAAGCTAATTGTGTAGACAGACTCACCTATTTAGAAGTCATAAACATAAATTTATGTTGTTAGAAGTGTGCAAACAAAATAATTGCGTTCGTTCTATGGCACTGCCATGATGCATTCCACATCTCATGCGAAAAGGTGTTTAGTTTAATTTTTTCAATTTAAAATTTATGGACTAATCTAATCTTCGTACTATCCATGCTAAGTTTTTTCCTACTCTTAATCCAAACTTTAATTTCTCCGCCTTGTCTCTCAAAGTCTATTAATCTTTGGGCCAAGTAAGTGGCAGCTAGAATAGTGGCAGCTTTTAGCTGCTCCTAGTAATTTTCTTTCTGTGTATAAATGTTATCGGTGTTCATATCCTTATCCGGTGGCCTTCTTCATTTGGTTCATCCTCACAAGTTTAACAAATGAAACTAAAGAAGCAAGCGCGTTATTTTCTCTAGCCATATTATTTATACTTCAAACTGACTTTTCACTAGATATTCGCGTGTCACATTTGTGTGTTTGCATTTTCATAAATGTTATTTTCATCTAACTAATTGAGACTAGAGTGGCTGCATAAGAATTTCATTGCATGCGTTAACTATTCGAGATTGCCCTCACTCTTTCTGGTGGGGGGAGACCAATAATTCAGAAACACTCGTCAGAAAAATATGCCATTAGTGATAAATCTAGAAGTCTGAAAGAACAATGCACATGTTAAATTTCAATTCAAACCACTCAGGTTGTACTCAAGAATGACTAGTTAATAACATTTATTGTCATACCATCAAACAGGCGCACGCCACGCATATACATGTGTATTTGTATACATAACTAAAAAACTCAGTTAAAATATAATTGATACACATGTACGTATATCTAAATGAAACTGCAGTCAATAGACATTAATTTGCCCTTTGCACGCGTCAGACAAATTATTACTTCTAAATATTGTATTATTAGAATAATCTCAATAGGTAGGGGGGTGCAAGACACAAAATTAGTGTTAAAATTACTAAGAGTTTTAAAATCAAAAGAGCAGTTAGAGATAAAATTTAGAAAGACTATATTCTTAATAATTGATTATTCATTACTTGAACAATAAGCCCACTAATAAGTCAATCTTAATCCGATGTTCCTAATCTTTTACTGGAGCTAGCTTCAGTTTCCAATTCATGCAATCGCCTTTTCCTGCCATTAGCTAATGCGGTATTCCAAATCGAACCTAACGATTTTTCAACAGCTGTTTCATTCATAATATTATCTCTAGATTTAATTTCGGTAGATTCTCTAATCAATCTCGTCACCCTATTACGACTACCAACATTAACACGTGCCAGGTGCGTGCGCTCTATTTGCTGGTGCAGTGTATGACAATAACTGTTATTGACTAGTCTATCTTGAGTACAACCTGAGTGGCTTGAATTGAAATTTAACACGTGCATTGGTCATTCGGACTTCTAGATTTATCACTCATGTGATGTTTTTATCACGAGTGTTTCTGAAAAATTGGTCTCCCTCCACCAGAAAATGTGAGGGCAATCTCAGTTACGTCATTTTACATTGAGTGTATAAAACGAATAGTTAACGCATGCAAATGGTAAATTCTTATTCAGCCACTCTAGTCTCACTTAGATGAAAATAACAGTTACGGAAATGCACACACACACACACATGTGACACGCGAATATCTAGTGAAAGAAAAGTCTGAAGTATAAATAATATGGCTAGAGGAAATAACGCGCTTGCTCCATTAGTTTCATTTGTTAAACTTGTGAGGATGGACCAACTGAAGAAGGCTACCGATAAGGGTAGCCGAAATATATTAAAGAAAGAAAACTACTGGAACAATAAAAGCTGCGTTAGTCAAAACGCAGATCAGGTAATTTCATTTAATCCAGGTTTGCAAAATCAATCTTCATTCAAGTAGGTAAAATCGCTTTTTGTGCAATCTAATGTTTATAAAAAGTAATTTTCTGAAATAAAAGTTTCACATGTTGTAAAAATAAATATTCTACAAGCATAGTTTTTAAATCTTCTCAAACTCCCATATTGGCAGATTTGAAGTCGCCATTCTGTGTTTCGGTGTGTGATTTGCGATCTCTAAACGCAAGTCCTCGATAAGGGATCACTAATCACTTACTGTCATTTTACGATTTCAAGACAAATATTTGCAATAAAAATTGACAGATTTACCTAACTTGCAATGCGCATTAATAGCACAGGTGTTGAGACAAAGTGAGCATACGATTAGCAAAAGCTACAGCAACCTTTCAAACCATCACCTAAAATGATGAAAATATTAATTCGTTGTAAATGACTTGCGTATGCATCATTTTTGTGACTTGATCATAATAAACGCTTAAAGACAGTTTATCACAATTACTTGAGGAGCATAGTCTTTATGGGTAATAAATAACAGATAAGAAAGGCAATAATCTGAAGCCATACTTCTGGATAAGAAAGAATGTTTAAAGCTCCATCCATTACGATATAGCTTGGTTAGGCCTAAAGGCCAAACGCCTGTTGATGTGCAACTTTCGCGGCTGGTGTCCAATTCTTGGGTCCTTTACTGCCCAATTTGGAAGTAGTTGACTTGAATCTTTCCACCTTGTTCCTTATGCCTAACTATCGCTGTGTGAGTGAATAATGCAGAAATACGCGATTAAATTGATAGCATATGCGAAAAGTGACTGAGCGATTGCTTTGTTTTCTTAACGAGAACTTTTTGGCCGATCCAAAAATATGTCTACGGATTTAAGGGTCAACTATTAGTGTGTAATAAATTTGCGCGCACAGATGCATTGTAAACACGACCTTTAAAGCAAAGTGAAGTACTCCACGTTTCTCCATAAATAGTGAAGATTGAGGAAAGATACGCCATCTTTCGTGATTCTCATACTCCAATTGTCCGTGACTGCATATTAAAGGTGCAGCCGACATTTCCAGTCGAGTAACGTGTATGCGAGACTGCTAGAGATGAGAGCCGCATATCTAATTTTCTATTCAATATATATGCAATGCGGTTTGATCCTCGCTAATCCGTTTGCCGTCGTACTCTGTTGATGATCATGGAAGGTCGAAACGCGTCAGTGCGTAAGACTAGCTGTAGTTTTGCTATATTGTTCGAGGACTGGTTAAATACAATGGGATTTGATTTTATTTCAAGCTCGCAAAGTTGATCTAAAGAGCCGTTATCACCACTCGCACAATCAATGATTGTTCAATTGACGGACATATTGCCTGAGTTATTGATAGAGCTCCCAAGATATGTAAACCTGTCAACTATGTCCAGATCTTCCTATGCAGTCGCAGATTTGTAGTAAATGGTGGATCAGATCCTGTAAAAGTATCTTATGCTTTAGAGGGCGCGCATTTCATAACGAAAGACGGAATGACGACTGCTTGTCTATTCAAAGTGACCTGAAAAGTATCTTAGATGTCGCATCACAAAACGATGTCAGCCGCATTGTCAGGATCGAGTAAACTAACGCCCAGGAGTCCTTCGACACTTGCATTCTGGACATACGAAAGTGTTATTCATAATAGCATCTATAAAAAATTAAACAAAAATTGGTAAAATGGACAGCCCTGACGAGCAACACTGCTGGTAGTAAAATTGTGTTAATTCGTTGTATACCATAACATGTGCATGGTTCGTCTGTTTTATAAGATTTATAACTTACCTTCACATGAAGTTTTGAAGTGTATCGGATTTATTGGGCTCTCACTCCATAATGTGATGGCAATCTCAATTACGTCATTTCACTCGGTGAGTATAGACTAAATAGTGCAACGCATTTGACGTGTAAATTAATTTTCAGCCACTCTTGTTTCGCTTACTTCGTTGTACATACGTAAAATGCGCCCATTTAGTGAGATGTCAATTAGGAGTATAAATTATGTGGCCAAATCAAATATCTCACACGCTTCACTAGCTTGTTTCTTTTACTTGAGATGTACAAGGAACAACGAAGCATTTCGAGAAAGGAAGCCGAAATATCTTCAATGAAACAAATAACTGGAATTTAGGCTCGGTTAGTCACAATACAAGTCATTCGATACGTACTGGTGTTTAACCTTCTGCAGGTATCGCTCCACTTCTACTTGATTCGTCACCACCGCTTCTAGCTACCATTTCAGAAGTCGCAGTTGTAGGTGAATAACGAGCTTTATTCGGATTTAGAAAGAATAACAAAATAACAGTGTCTGTTTTTATATCGCCCGAGAAGCGTGACTATTTACGTTTGGCAAGTAATTTTGTAATTCTTGCAGATAAATTTCCATTAGCTAACGCTAAGCACCGCTCCATATCATGCGGTAACTCACGCTTCGATGAATTTAATTATGCCCGCTGGTTTATTTATTAGTGATTTCACTTAACAAGTAAAAATATATAACATGATCCACCTTTTCAGTCCGAGTTCAGCGCAGCAGCATTAATGGCTCGCTTAGTCTGCACTTGATTGTCGTCGGCAATGAACCTCTAGTAGGTTAATCAACAAAAGACAACAGCAGATAGAATTGCAGCAATTCTTGAATACGGCATTAAGCGCTACCAAGCCGTGAAACTTCTAAACTTCTGCTGAACATTTCTCTTGTTTTAACCAACTTTTGCATATTAACTATATATATATATATATATATATATATATATATATATATATATTTTTATATACTATTCTCTTTTTTTTTTTTTTATTGTTTTTTTTTTTTTTTTTTTTTTTTTATTAATAATCCTTTTCTATGTAAAATGTGATAATTGTATTATAAAGTGTTATTTAAGGTAACGCACTTGATTTTACCAGCAATCCATGAGAAACAGCCGTTACTGTCCACAATCAAATATTATTTACCAATATACATGCGCATATTATCGATCAACCTAGGCAGACCGATCGATCAACTGACGTCGACCAGGCGGTTAATTACTCGAATGAGAGAACATTGCAACTTAAACGCCTGTTTTAAATCAAATGGAGAATACACGTCTGCAATTGCGCAACACATCGTTGAAACCTCACACGTATGTTCTCCAGACGTAGCATTTAAGATAATTAATAAATGCAATAACTGGAGGGAGTTAGCCACGTACGAAGTTTAATAGATAAACATATATGCTGTCGGATTCATGCAAGCAGAAGTGGCATGTTCGGACATTCAGCTTGAACTGGAAGTGAAGCACGCAATTGATTGTTTGTTCCCTTATATCACTTGCTCTTCTTGCTTACATTTTTCTATCTTGTTTTGCTTTCTTATTTATACATACTTGAGAAGAATACGAGAAAGTAACGGATCTCGAATCTGATCAAATTTCTTTTATTTTTGCACATAGAAAGGGCACTATGAATTAAAATTAGGTTTGCAAACTTTAGTTAAATTACGATAACTCGAAATTTGCTTGATTTATTGGAGACTAGCAGATTTTGCACCGATTGTAAAGAAATTCATGTAGTTAATTTTTATCAGAATAAATGCTAATCAAAGCAAATTTATTTGATTTATTTGATTAAATATTAATTTTTAGTTATTAACTTTATCAAATGAAAACGAATGAAAGTTAAAACTACAGAAATGTTTTTTTTTTAATTTGAATATCATTAACAAAATTGTCGAGCTTATTTGTTCACAATAGACATTTTATTTGTTGACTATAACCAAATGCAAGGATAGTATCAAAAGTTTCATATATATATATATATATATATATATATATATATATATATATATATATATATATATATATATATATTATTCGAGATTAGACAAATGATTAATAAATAAATTATTTGAAAAAGTTTCTCAAAAACTTGCATCAGTCAAAAGTTCTGCGACATAGTGTGGACCTTGTGTCCAACCAGGCAAATTTACAATCGCTTCAGAACAAGCAGCGCAAACATACCAATTTGTGGTGTTGAAATCAAATTTGTCAAAAGGTGAAACGGTTTATCCAAATACACTACTACTAAACCCGTATTTCGTAACACTGTTTAGAGCATGTCAATAAGGTAGTCACAAATCGCCGCATCAGTCACAAATGGTACACAATTGCGAAACAAATTAAGCGTTATTGTCTCAGTAGTTTCATTTTTTCTTAAACTAGTGACGACGAACTAACTGGAGATGGCTGCCGATAAAGGCAGCTTAAATATTTTGTTAATGAAACAAAACTACTGGAACAAAAAAAAACTGCGTTAGTCAAAAACGCAGAGCATGCAATTTAAATAAAGCGATTTATTTAATTAAACGAACATTGGTTGCGTAGACGACGATAACGATTACTTTTTAATCAAGTTTGCGAACTTGATATAAACACCTGACCCATTATGAACTTACATCTGTCAGCATAAATTGAGCCACCTTGCCGCAGAGTGGCTCAGTGGTTAGAGCACCAGATTCCGAGGCAGACGTGCCCAGGTTCGAGCACTGTCCGCGGTAAAATCTGGCCAATACTTGATGAGTTCCCAAATAAGGACGAAACCGGTCTACTGCATGAATTGCGTTTTCTAAATTATACAACACCTAGTTTATACTGACAAATGTAATTGAATAATGGGTCAGGTGTTTATATCAAGATCGCAACCTTGATTAAAAAGTAATTTCATCGATTCATTGATTTTATTGTTATTTCATTTCAGTGTGTTACCTAGACAAAGCTCCGTGTAAACTAGATCACTCCATTCATAACTCCCTCGCCTTTAGCAAGATATTGTTTGCAATTATTTAATCATTATTATAATATTATTTTTTATTATCGGTTCTGTTTTAAAAAAAATTTCTCATGTTTATGTAGCGTTCAAGCATCGTTTAGTTAAAGATTTTGTCTCGCTCTGCACGATGATGATGATGATGGCGATGACTGGAATGCATATTTTAGATTATCTAAGTCAAAATTAAAACTCAGCTTCATTAAAAAACAGTTTAAAAAAGTGCAAAACCATGCGAGGGTCTGAATTTGTAGAATGAGCGTCAAAATTTGTGACCATGCAAAGAACTAACGCGTAAGTAGTGCAAAAGGTATCTTTTTTATAGAAAAAAACTCGAGGTAACTAGAAGCCAATACCATAGTCAGGAGAACAGCTATACTCGTCGCATTCACTCGCTAGCTGCCCGTGAAAGGTAGCGCAATCGCTTGCAGTTTGGCCATGAATTTGTCCACTTCGGCCTGAGACACGCGCGTGCAAGCAAGAGGAAGGTGGGTGCTCGCAATCTGCCGATCTGATCAGAACCAAAAACAACAACAACAACAACAAAAACCCTTGTTTACGTAAACAAGACTTCCACAGAAAACCGTTGTCCTTCTAAACGATTCTACTGGACAAATTTATGTCAATAGCACAAATTTCACAAGTGGCGTGTATAAACGGACAAAGAGTACGTGACACGTAGAGAATTGAGACAAATAGCAAGCGTAAATAGGCGACAGAATGAGACTGAGATTGATGGAGAGTAAAGAGGGAAGCCAACCACACCGAGTTGTGGGTAGAGACGAAAAACTCTAATAAAATATGAATGTAAACAGTAATATAGGGAGAGAGAGAAACAAGCATAGATACACAGATATGTTTATAAGGAAGTTTTAGGAATAAACAGGTGTATTTCGTGCTAACCGGCTCTATTAGCCGGAACCGGTACAACATCTCAAAACTCACCACATAGGTGGTCAAGTGAGGAAGGATTTAGAATGTGATGCAATCGCCTGAGCAAACCCGTAGCCTAATTAATAAGAAGTAATGTTCCACAACACCAATCAGAAACGAAATCATGTAGATCTGAATACAACACAATCTAGTCAAAGTAAATGTTAAGGCAAGACGACAACAGCAATACGGTTACATTGTTTTCACTATTTTGCCTAATTGAAACCTGCGAAAATTTGTCATAAAGCCGATTCAAAGCTGTATAGCGCACAGTTTCCAGCCAAGGAAATATAGACTCTATTCTAAAATACAAACTGAGCCTATACTAATTAAACGAACATTGGTTGCTCGGGCGGTGTTAAAAATTACTTTTAATTAAGGCTGCGATCTTGGTATAAACACCTGACCTATTATGTGCATAAATTTCCCAGTATAAACTGAGTATTGTATAGTGTGGAAAAGGCAATTCATCCGGTAGACCGGTTTCAGTCTTATTTGGAACTCATCACGTACTTTCCAACCTATACTAGCCAATTTGATTGCCTATCACTCTAATTATTTGCGCCATGTCAATTTCTGTCCTCCTTGTGTCTAATTCCCTACTGAGTAATCGGACTGTAGGCACACATAAAGCGTGCCCGCGTCAGCACAATGGATGGAGCTTCATTCGGTTGTCTAACGAGGATAGCTTATTGACAGATTGACAAACATGTCCACGAATTTTGTCATTGCTAATTCGATGTTGATAACCAACATAGGCTAAGCATCTCAAATAACAGTGGTCAAAATATTTTAGCCGACTAACACCTTCAAATTTAAAGGCTCAATTCCGCTTATAGTATAACAAAACTGCAGACAACCTTTAAAGCAAAGTGACACTCTATTTTCGCTATATTTGGTGTGTGAAAGGGTAATTTAGCTTTTGTAGTTCTTATACTCACCTTGTCACCTTTACTGTCAGAGTTATTAGTGGAGCTTAAAATATAGGTGAACCTGTAAGGTACGTAAAATACTCATGTTTAAGCCGTAGATTTAAAGTTAATGATGGGTTGGCGCATTTAATGTGCGAATACTAAAACAAATTTGACATCAGGATGATCCAATACGTATGTTGGATAAAAAACTGATACATAAAGCGTATTCTAAACGAAAATGCAGTATCCTGTGAAAATTACATGTTTTGTGTATCATTCTTATCTAAATTTTAATAGCCTTTAAAATCTGTTGCCATAGATGTGGTCTCAACACCAGGTAATGAGGGTCGATACTGAAAGAAATCCACCAAAGCTAACGCCAAAATAATTAATCACTGTTGCCATTCCAACCAAATAAAGTACAGACGATAGAAAGGATGCCCTCTACTCCGACAGAAATGCTTTAGAAATAATGGCGAGAAGTTGAGAGATTATCCTTGTTAAGAGTGATATGAATTGTCAGATTCGATGCTTGATTGATGCAGAAATTCATTTGTGTGGCAGACATACTCTAAGCTCAATTCGCTAAGGCGATTGTGAACGACTTTTGAATGTCTGTTGAAAACAAGTTACATTTGAGTATCACAAACTTCAGGTGTAGTGCAAGGTGTTGCGTCATATGGCTGCCTTAAGCTTTCGTAAAATTGTTGACTAAAATCGAGAAAGTAGCAATTAGTCAAGGATAGCATTGTAGCATCCAAGATTATGCTTCGTTTTGGAGCAGATACATTGACTCGGAACATGCACTCATACATTGTAGGCATTCGCTCATCGTTTTCGGTTCACTAATTACGAATAAGCTGCAAAATAAATCGAAGCACACTTTAAAAACCGTCTATCCAACAGAATAATGAATACAGTTAAACAAGTGGTAGTAACAATTCTTTAAATGAAGTTTGCGAGCTTGAAGTAAACACCAATCCCATTGTAAAAATATGTATATGTGGCGAAAGCTGCAAACAGTTAATACTTACTTACTTACTGCGGCTGACTCCTTTTGGAGGATAAGCCGGCTCCACATTTCATGGAGTTTCTTGGGAATTTGGTACAAGTGGTGTCCCCTCACCACTCGAATAAACAGTTAATGTTCGTGACTGCATATAAATTTTGCAGCCGACATTTCCAGTCAAGTTCAATGTATGCGAGACTACTAGAGGTGAGAGCCGCATATCGTATTTTGCTTTTCATATATATGCAATGCGGTTTGATCCTCGCTGGTCAGTTTGCCGTCGTACTCTGATGATGATCATGGAAGGTCGAAACGCGTCAGTGCGTTGCGACTGGCGGTAGTTTTGTTATGTTGTTTGACGACTGGTTAAATACAATGGGATTGGTGTTTATTTCAAGCTCGCAAACTTGATTTAAAGAAGCATAATGAATATTTTCGAAAATATAAATTAACTGGCCTTCATTGTTTCTTTTCGAGCACACCATAGACCAGGATAAGATCCGCTGTGCACAACACAGGTACTTCTAATGTGTAATTAATAATTAGGTCTGTGATAATTCAATGAAGACTCTCCAAACTAGACGCACAACTGATGCGAGCTCAGCTGGTAATAATGCTGGAGTTTAAACGTTCAGAAATAGAAATGCGGTAGAGATGAAAGAAGCGTTCCCGTAAGGTAACAGCCAATTTTTTCACAACCCATTTAAAAAATAGGCGCACGAAAATTAAAAGTCACCTGTCACTCACTTAAACTCTGCGATGTCTAGATTCAGAAGCGATTGACAGGTTCACGTATTTTGTCAGCTTAGTCGATAAGTAAGCCAACATATGTGACGCTTTGGTATAGGAGCATCAAAAAAGCTAGGATGTTTTTTCTTCCTGCCTTCGCCATGTATGGTGAAATGAGAGTATCTTAATTTGCTTTGAAGTTCGCTTGCTCATTGCAACTGCAAGTGCAGATTAGTGAGATGAGACAAAGACCATCAGATTAGAAGATCGTGTGCGTCAACAGGCATTCGATAATCCTTTACAGAGAAACCTAGTCAATATCATCATATCCAGCCACACAAAAGTCAAGTGACTAATGTTTCACTGCCATATAACCATAAGGATTGAAAAAAGTATATAAGTAAATTTAGACAAATTATTATTGAGATTTACGAGAGAGAGAGAGGGGGGGGGTAGAGAGAGAAGAAATACCTTGCTACTATGAGTAAATTTATCAGGATAACTTACAGAAATAAGGAAAACTAAACCTCTCTACAACACCATTATGGCCAAGTTAGCATTCGGGCAAGGCGACATGACATAGAAATTCCGGCTTGACGACCAGCGGGCTCAGGCTAGTCGACCCGGGATTGGTAGCATGAACCTTGCCGGGCCATAAAGGGACAGCCATCATCCAGTTTCATGTGAAGCCTCTAGTTTGGTCTAACTGCACTGTAATTTTTTGTTAAATGTGTAGTGACGGAATGAGAGCAAGCGTTCCAGACGTGAAGGGAAAGTTTCGGGAGCTGAAGGAAACTCTGGCCACTGGCATCTGGGCAGATAGTGCTCATCAGTCTTGGTTGCCAGACTATCTAGGAGAAGGAAAACTCAGAATAAAAACCATCACTAGGAATGGGCAACCTAGTGTTCGTTTACAGTCCACATATAACCATATAACTAGTCAATATAGTTTCTCAACAACGAAGACGTATTGCTGAAATCTGATACACCCATAAGTGCTCCTCATCAGACAAGAAAATTGGGCTCCAACAATTGTGCTGGCTCAGACCGGCTTTATGTTGGCGCACAATTCCATTGCTCAGTTAGACACGTTTCTATCAGCCAACATCCGACCGAAGGAGATTGACAGATTTTGACGTGACAAAATGAATTAAAGTCAACAAAAATCAGATTGATCAGTATAGGGCTAGTTAGTCTACAAGGATGGCACCCGTGTGCTCATTACATTTCTTGTTTGCATATTCTGCGCAATACGTCATCGAATTGAGATCAGTGGTGATCTTATAGCCGTGTCTAAACGTGTGATTAATTTATCGTCAATGGATTTTTTTAAATACTAGAAGAGAATACTTAATCTAGGTCTGAATGCGGCCATTCCTATGGAATACATGCCTAAGAATGAAATTATTACGGATACAATTAAAATCTTCCAATTCCTCCTAAAACTAAACTTGAATTTTACGTTGCCAAATTTGTGTTAGAACATAGAGAGGATAAATGTAAGTCGAATTATGAATTGAAAAGATTCAGATCAAATTTTTTTATCTAATAAGGTAATATGACTTAAAGCAGACAAAGTTGGAACAGCAGTGTTAATGTATCAGACGGATTATAATTACAAAATGTATGTACAATTAAATAATGACGAAGTTTATAATAAAATAAATAAGGAACCAACAGATAAGTTGGTGGCAAAATGAATTAAAGTCAACAAAAATCAGATTGATCAGTATAGGGCTAGTTAGTCTACAAGGATGGTACCTGTGTACTTATTACATTTCTTGTTTGAATATTCTGCGCAATACGTCATCGAATCGAGATCAGTGGTGATCTTATAGCCGTGTCTAAACGTTAGATTAATTTATCGTCAATGGATTTTTTTAAATACTAGAAGAGAATACTTAATCTAGGTCTGAATGCGGCCATTCCTACGGAATACATGCCTAAGAATGAAATTATTACGGATACAATTAAAATCTTCCAATTACTCCTAAAACTAAACTTGAATTTTACGCTGCCAAATTTGTGTTAGAACATAGAGAGGATAAATGTAAGCCGAATTATGAATTGAAAAGATTTAGATTTAAAAAAAATTATCTAATAAGGTAGCATGACTTAAAGCAGACAAAGTTGGAACAAAAGTGTTAATGAATCAGACGGATTATAATGATAAAATGTATGTACAATTAAATAAAGAAGAAGTTTATGATAAAATAAATAAGGAACCAACAGATAGGTTACATTATGAGAATAAGACTTTAATCAATCAAATTATTGGGTCTGGAGAAATAGATTCAGTGCTCCAAAACTAATTAATACAAAACGACACAGTCCCCACTAGAGTATATGCTTTAGTAAAATTCATAAACAAGGAAATCCACTGAGGTAAATTGTGAATGTTCAAAATTCTCCAAATTATAAAATGTCAAAATTTCTATGCCATAGAATAAGAAAATACACATCTTTTTCAGATTATACATTAACGAAAACATCACTTTACTGGCATTATTAGTAAACATAAATAATTGAAGAATGATAAACTGGCAAACCTGGATGCGGTACCGATGTATACCAACATTTTGGTGAGAATCGCATTAAAGTGAATCCAAAGTTGTTTAACGGACTAAACTGAAATAATAAACGGTAGTAAAATGATGCAAGTAGTATTATGCAAATGTTTAAAATTTGTACGTCCTCTACATGCTTTATATTTATGAAGAAATTCTAACCACAAATTAAACATGTTCCTATAAGTCAATCATCGTCCTGCATTATTTAGAAAAAATCTCTTGTTCAGATCTCCCTTCAAGCCTAACTTATATTTAAGATTCTTAGAAGACTTTTTCTTAATTTGGAATCATTGGGATAAAGAGATTGAGAATTTTCTGTATTTAGTTTTAGATATAGGCAATAAGCTATTGAATCAGAAAGAAAAAATAGAACCTCCTCAACACATCAAGGGATTATGAGATACCTTGTAATATTTCAAACTCATTTATATAGGTGAAACCATGCGTCCCATAAAGTTACGTATAAAACTGCATGTAAATATGGGCATAGTCATGGATCAGATCTAGTCAGGTACTCAATGGAGATATGTCATCAGATACACTGGGATGGCTGCAAACGGATTGTATTATGCAACCGAAATAGATTAACCAAGTTGATTAGAGAATCAATTTAATTAATATCAGGAATGAACATCAGGAATGACATTTTTAGAAATATCATTAGGCTCCATATTTAATAAAGTCTTCTCGAGTGGCAGGAAAAGTGGACGGGAGGAATCAGAGTTAAAAAATCTGACTAAGAGACCGCGACTATGAATTTGAGATAGTAAACGGAATTATTTTGTGGTTTTAAATAGTTATATAGAATATGGATATAGAAAGGTGTATTTTGGCTGGTGTAGAATCATTATTGCACAGGAGAACTTACACCAGATTAATTTTATGTTGATTTAGATACACATAATATATGTTATGTACATATATACCTATATATATATATATATATATATATATATATATATATATATATATATGGATCGTGGATATACAAATATTTAAATAAGATGTGTGATGATCTCACATGGCTGCTTATATGCTTATTTAGATATGCATATAAAATATAATGTGTACACGTAAATATATACCTATGGATAGCAGTATCAATTTATATAAGATGTGGGAGGAATTCTCATGGTTGCTTATAAATAAACACAAAAAATATATTGTATGGAGGCATTTATATAAATCACTCTAAATATTCATATAAAATTTGTGGTGAAATCACATAGTTGCTTATACGTTGATTTAGATATACATAATATATATGGTGTGTAGAAGTTTATATGTATGGATATTTGTATATTCAAATAAAATGTAGGTATAAATATATATATATATATATATATATATATTAAATATATAATATAATATATATAATGTACTCAGGTTGAATTGGAGGTACTTAAAGTTCCAAGAACCCAATATTTCAATGGAAAGCACATCACACACAATTGACAATCAATATGTCAAGTGGAAAATTTTAGTTTAAACTGCCCCATTTATACTTGTTGTTAGATCTCTTAAGCATAACTTGTTTTTTACTAGGTTAGTGTATATCAAATTGGTGTGTGTTTGTCTGCATGTGTGCACTCTTCGCAATGAGATTACAGTGATTTAATGACAATTACTGACTACTCACTAGATAAGCGTACGTCATGCCTGTGTGTATGTGTTCTCGTTTGTTTTGGATTGAGGAGTAATCAATTACTGCACGTGTACACTCATTCCAGTGAAATTACAGCGATTTAGCAACATCTGACTATTCACTGGATAAGCGTATGTCAAGTCTGTATGTTTGTATGTATGTGCGTGAACTAATCTGTTACATGTAATTACAGGCACGTGTAACAGTCATTCAAGTGAAACTAAAATGATAACTGTCATTTCCTAAATGCAGATATTAAATCTTAACAAATGTTTATTTGACTGGTATATTTTATTCACCACGGTTGCTAATATGATATGCATATTATATATGGTGTACACACGTTTATATATAGACGAATATATAAATAATTAAATAAGATGTGGGAAGAACCCACATGGTTGCTCATATGATAATACAAAAATACATAAGATATAGTGTGTAGACGTATATATTAATGCATATTTAAATGTAAGTTGTAGAGATAAATAAATATAAATAAGCAAATAATAAATAAATCAATATACTTACTGCTGATATATTATGTAATCAAGATGAATCACATGAATACACCTTGTTGCTTAAATGTATATTTTTTATCTATAAATAGATATGCACATGGTTTTGATACATATATTTTAGTGGAAAGTATAATTTATACAGCATATGAGTATAAATAAATGTGTATTTGGTTGATGTACCATTCGTTATTATAGGCTTCATAGTCTGTCTTGTCTAAATGGTAGAGTAATACCATATTTTTTCAACAGTCATACTAACCTCGCTCTCTTCGCAACCTATTTCACACAAAATGGGATTAGGCAAACCGGGAATTGAGCATTACTGCAATCTAATTAAAATGAAAATTTTTTGATCCTCTACTGCATCGGGAAATTTAAAAAATCGAGAGCATCGAATAGGCGTGTATGTCAATCCATATGGTTTGCTTATACGTATTCTATATATGTTCATTTAAACTATAGTACACATATATTTGTGTATAGGTTCCTGTGTATGGGAATGTGTGGATATTTTCGTTTATAAATGTGAGTATAAAAGAATAGTTATTAAGACGGGATATTGAAACAGTCAAAAAATACTTTAGGAAGTAAAATATAAATAAATAGACTTGTCTTAAATGAGGATATCACATTTTCCACAAATTTTTTTTGCTGTGAGTATGGTGTCAACCATAAAAATGGGACTGGAAACAAAGTTCCGAAAAGTTGGAAAAAATCGGGGAAAATTTCAGAATAATTAATTGTGGACGGCTTCAGAGTGACAGGACCAGTGATAACTCATCAATCAATGCCAAAGACAATATTTGTATCTATAAATGTAAGGGAATGAAGATTTTACCGACTTACGAGTGTTATCAATTGTCCCGCAACAGTCAATTGTGGAATAAAATTGATCTTGTAGCATATTTTTTTAGTATAGATACCTTCTTCCGAACTTCTTTGCCAAATTTGTCAGCTTGCCCTGTGGTTTTGTATAGATAATTAAATTGCAAGAAGCACCAGAAAGCCGACGTCGCTCACCTACGAAATTTACTTGCGTAGAGCCCTAGGTGACTCCGTTTCTGTATGTTGTCTATGTAGGTTCTCCCCCCCCCTCGGATCAACTCATACCTTCCCTAATCATTTTCCTATCCTCCTTCACAGGGCTTTGTTTTAAATCTAGTTTGCTTCATCATTATACACGTTCAAAAGGTGCTATTTGATCCGCAGCCTACGATCGTATTAAAGAACACTCTTCGTCAACTGATTCGTCTAATTGGTATTTATTGTGTCACCACGCGGATCGGCTTCTATCATAATTTTTCACGAAGCTAGCTTTTGGAAATTACGCACATCTCTTTAGAATCGCACGTCTATTTCACTAAGCCCCAAGTCTAAGGTCATCAAGTCAGGTACACTGTCGGTTCTCATTAGCGCGGCAGACACTTGAGAGACGAGCGACTATAGCAGATAGGGCTAGAACTGCGTTTCAAATCGACTGGCCTTCTCTGTCTGGTTTTGCTCATTGCCATCGGAGCAACAAGAGGCATTACGCAATAGTTAAACTCACGAACCGATAGATTCATTTCTGACGATCTATGATGAACCACCACAATTGAATTTTGTTCTGGAACGTCGATTATACTCATTGGAATACTGGCCGAGAAGCCCATGACATCCTGCACGTCAGGCTAACCATGAAACTAAAGTGTATGGATGGAACCAATGGAACGGTTGACCAATCATCTCGTGACAGGTAACTAGTTTGTGATACAGTTCAATAAATCCTACCGCGGTAAATTAAGTGACTTAGCGGCAAACATGTTTCCGAAAAGAGGTCTGATTAATTATGTTTTATCAGTTATGCTCATATAAAAGCCACAGTGCGGGCGATCAATATCTTCTTTTATGCATATTTAATTATATACTTCATTTTCTCAGCCACTGCAATGACAAATAATTAATTACTGAAGATTGTTCCAGCGGTTCGAGACGTCTAGCCGTTGAAGTAAGTGTTGATAAGTTTCCCTATAAGGGTATCAATCGTGGTGAAGTATATGCGTTGCATTAAAAGCTCCAATTCTTTAAGGATGATCATTGTAATCGACAGGTGAATTGCTTCAGATGGTTTGGCCAGCCACCTATCCGGAGTAGAATGTGTACACTTCCAGAATAATTTATTTGTTTCATGCAAACTTTTATTTAAAATAGAATGCATTTTAGTAAAAGGCGTGGTTTACCTAGTAAACATTTTGTAAGTTTATAGACAAAGAGAATATGCCAAAGTCCACATCAACAAAAGGTGTATTCTCATTAACTTGTACACTCAGTATGAGATGCTGCCTCGTTTGCAAACGCGAAAATTAGGTGGCATATGTGATTTACGATTTCTACTTCTCTACATTTTAACAATTTAGAAGAAGAGCAGACAATGTTAGCAGGCATATGATTCGTCATATGAAGGCGTGCCTTTGTTTATTCATCACTAGAAGGAGCTTCGGCACTCCATTCGTAGTAACGTTATAGGGACAGTTTTTCCTACCTACCCATCCGATATTTGACAATATGACGAGCTGTGCTTCAAAGGTGACAGAGGCCTGTATTTCGTTGACAGAATGGCCACGGCTGAAATGTCCTCCCTGTGCATGAAATATTAAAAAGTTGCTACAATTCGATCCCAATCTGTTGCCCGCCAAGCAGTAAACTCCGTACAAAGCTCACCAGACTGGGAGCGATCTTAGCCTAATTTCACAGCTACTGTTGTTTGTGGAAGAGCTGGATGCGTTAGCGAAGATAACTAACGGACAAGTGGCAAAATGTCATTTTTAGATCTGGAAAATAGAGACTTTCGACTCAATTGTGGCTAAACTGGATGCCCAAACCAATCCTGGTCTCCTGGCAGTATGCAACGTTGGCACCACGCTTTTAAACATCGTCACCCATTAGGAGCGGCAGAATATACGAGGCGGAAAGAGCTCAGTGACAAGTGAAATAATAATTTTCTCCACTTCATCGTTTCGGCTAATATTATGTAGACCACACAATTCTAGATCAATGTAAGAAAATGAGGTAGTCAAATCATTAAATTTGTTGGAATTATTAGGCATAGTATTCATTAATTAAACGTAAAACAGCTTATAAAGCAAGTAGCAAGTAAACTGACCTTGATAGAAAGAACCATTTGGAAACTCATCAAGTCTTGGCATCAATGCTAACCAAACAGCGGTGTCCGCACCCTCCTCGGGGGATCGTAGGCGTCCTTGCATTCGGCGATGGAAGTCAGGCATTGAACTGGCCACAGCCTGAACGCGTAAAAATTTACAAAGTGTCAACTCTCGTCTACAAAACGAAATATCATTAGAAAAGTCGACAGCTGGCGCCAAAACTAAATTTTGATGATGATAAGACCTGCCGCGCTTGCTTAAATGGAGACCTAGATCTTTATAGCAGTGGGATTCAAAGAAACCCATTCCAATAAGGCATAACAAATCAGGTCTCTCTAGTGCATCATGCTAGCTACTAGATTCCACATATTTTCACCAATTTAATTGTCTCTTAGTTAGTGAGAGTAGATTGCGCCGTGATCAAATGGCTGATGTCACGATTAATACCATCCGCCAACAGACATCTGGTCCTTTCCTTGTGCGGCTCCAGCCAACAATCGTAGTTGCTTTCGTGGCCTGGTAAGTAGAATATGAAATTTTTCTTCTCAAAGTATCTGAGCCAACACAATCAACTCTCCTTAACAAGATTCGATGGTGATGGAACGTCAAATAGCCGTTGCGTAATGCTGGTTAGCCACTAAACATAGCTCTTAAGAAAAATGCCTCCTGCCGCCCAGCTGTCCAGGAGCTAAATCAAATCGAGTGAATAAATGGATTAATAGCGTTGTCCAGGCCCTGGCAGTTAAAGTGTATCAACTTACAAGTCTCCGTAGTAGAATTATAGAACGTGGCGAGAAACAGTGTGTGCGTAAAACGAGTCTGACACAAGAGATTCGAGCAATATACTCACACACAGACATCACAACGCCGATTTAGTCAGACCAATTCGAGGGATGCCTCAAACAATGACTGCCTGCACATTCCATTAAGACACGTGAGTCAGTGCAAGATGGCATTTCATGTGAACTCGATAGGTGTACAGGAATCAACTCAAAAAGCTATATATCACAGTGTAACAAAGAATCAAATTTACGGATAGCCTTCGCATGTCGGCAGAATGACTCCCCGGATTCATTAAACCTAGCACTTATGATAGCCAAACAACAAGTGTGATTGGCATATCAGGCACCTCATCTGCTGTGTTTTCGTTGACAGATTTCTGTGCCGGGTAGACAGAGTAATACTGCTTGATATGCCAGCCACGCTTGTTGTTTGGCTATCATCGTAAAGTCAATCCCCTCCTCAACGTGGTACGACGGTGTCAACCATGTTTCGATGGCCGATCGTACATGGGCTAACGGGGCTATGGCGGTGGTGTCACCAGGGCGTGGTGGATTTCCGACCGGCAATCGGATCTCCTATAAAATACCACATGAGCCCGACGACGGCACCATGACTCGGCGTGTGTTCCCCGCCACAAAAGGGTTCAACAGCCACATGATTACATGGACTCCTGGACAGTACCCCGTACTTCCGAATGGCGAATGAGCTCTCAACAGCCACCGGCAACCATGCAACTTACTGCTGCCTTGCAGACTGCGCTTGGATGTGCAAAGGCTAGAGGTGCGTCCTCGATCAAAAAGCCGAGTGGTGAGGGGACACCACTTGTACCAAATTCCCAAGAAACTCCATGAAATGTGGAGCCGGCTTATCCTCCAAAAGGAGTCAGCCGCAGTAAACAAAACAAACATCAACAATAGGTATAATGAGTCTTAGAAGTCGCATTTCCGACTTGCGAAGGCCGCTTGTAAATGTGTTTCTTTTTCTGCAGTATAAAGCAGGACCGACAGTACACTTAACTCGTAGGCTTTAAAATCGGTGATCACTGAAATAGACGACCGATTCCGAAGTGGTATGCACAACTTCCACAAACGGCAGCTACAAAGCTAATACGTATTAAAAGTCTGGACAGATGCCGATCCCTCTAGCGTCACTGAAGATCCTAGGTACACAAAACCCTTGGCGACTGGCACCAAGGCGCCATTTAGTACGACCGTAGGCTCCTGATCAAAATTGGACATAACGAATAACTTTTGTGCATTTATCTTCAGACCGTAACAATTAATTGGCTTTCTGAAGCCATATTTGAAGTCAATAAGCCAGCCACCACAACTACCAACCTCCTTTGAGGGGTGTTCTGTGGTGACATGTGTAGATGATATCATCTGTCGAACCACAACAACTTGTTTTTCTAACATTAATTATTTTATTAGCTAGCTTCAGACGGTAGTGAGCATACAGTATACAAGAAAGACTATGGGCATGAATCGGCTATAGGGTGAAGGAGCAGTTTGAGACGGGTCAACAGACCTTGACTATTAAAATTGCGACTAGGACGAGATCTTTTCTTCTCTACGTTGAAGAAGTAATCGAGGCGATATCGGTAAATGCTGTTGATGCCACTGTATGAGGGGTCATTAAGCAGTGGTAAAAACTAACTATGCTCGACACTTTAGAACAAGATGAATCGTCATTTATTCGTTACAGATGGACAAGAACTACAGACGGATGTGTTGTATGGACAAATAATTCCTGATATTCATTCGTAACAAGTCGGCAAGAATTATAGACGTTTATATTGCACGGACAAATGAATCGTATCATCTTTACTAGACACATGGACAATAATTACAGACGGTTGCGTTGCACGGACAAACGAATCCAGTTATTCGTTCGTGACTGGTAAGCAAAAATTGCAGAAGGCCCCGTTGCCTAGGCGCAACGTTGCTAAATTGAAGTCGGACAGCTGAATATCGATCATTTTCGTAATAACCTGTTCTTATTTGATTTTTTTGTGTAAAATGTTGGAATTATAGGCTCTAAATCTTATTCATCATCATCATCATCATCATCATCATACTCAGCCACACAAAAATCAAAAATGGAAATTGTTTCACTGACATATAGCCATAAGTAAAAAATATATAAACAGAACAACAGAAATAATATTTTAGACAAATTACCAGTGAGATTTAAAGTGATCCAATCAATTAGGAAAGCCTCAGCTCGTGCGCTTAGGAAAATACCATCGCCCCATTTATTGGATTGAGAGAACTCCGTGGAGCCAGATGTTCGAAGCCAATAACGTGTAGAAGGGAATCGTGCAACCAGTTCTGTGATGCACGTAGGATCCTGTATTATGGTTTCAGATACGAACACACGTCGATTTCTAATTTATCCAAGTTGTTTTAATGTGCGCACATTAAATGCGCCTACGTTAAAACCTAACCCAGGTTTAATGAATGATCGTCTACAAGAACCATTTTCGATATTTGGCAACCTGGTATTAGGCTCAGTGTTATGATCTAAACCAACCATATTTATAGTATCTAAAGGAGTGTTATTGTTAGATTGAGAAGAGGAAGGGGAAGGAAAGGAGGCAGAATCAGAGATAAGTTTGCCTGCAGTGGCCCGATTTCGCTTACCAGCTCTGCGCGGCTCAGCGGATAAGGCGACCCTTTTTGTACTGTGCGATGGCCGATGCTTACCAAAATGCAATAATAAAAAAGTTTGTAATTTATGGAGCGCAGTGAATAGACAAATTTTAGACTCGTTCATTTTAGAAGGAATATCTGGTTCTTGGTATAATAATTTTAGAACAAAAAGTTGGATATCGTGAATAGCCGAACAAGCGCATGGATTGGCTTCCATTAGTAATATCCAATCCCACCTACAAAGCGCTCTGAGCAGCTGATGCACGACTATAAATAAACAATATTGCTTTAGTGACAAACATCGATTCTGTTTTAGGAATCTGAATAGTTTCTGCTTTTCAATTCGGCGCGTAACTATTTCGTATGAGGCGTCCCGTTTAAGAAATTCAATGAAAAATATGTTCCTATTGCGGTTGTGTTTTCACTGTGTCTTTGGTTATCCTTTAGACCTCACGTTTGACGTAATAAATCTTTCAAGATACACGTTTGATAATAAGGTTGCGTTAAGCAACATTAGCTCTTAGCAACAAATCTGCTTTATACTGTTTGATGAATTGCGTATCTGATTTCGTCCTTGATAATCGGTACTGTGCTGTGGTAATAGACAAGATGCTCAATTCGTGTCAAATTTCGGAACATCTGGTTCGTTAATCTATCATCTATCTGTGTAAACTTTAATGCATCAAGTTTACATATTACGTTAGACTAAGGATTCTGAACCCGAAAATAAACGAAAAACTATTTGAAAAAACTTTACGCATGTAATGTACTCCTGCATTTTCATTAATACGTAAATCAGTAATGGTTTATTTAACGCTTGTATATTAGATATTTAAAGATAGATCATGTAATATGCTGAAAGACAGTAACGGATTGCCCATCACCGTTCCGCCGACCAGAGCAAAATATTGGCCGTTTTACTTGAATTCAACGTCTCCAGCACACTCGATGAAGAGAATATTACGTTTGCGTGTAGGCAAGGAATATGAAGAGTGGTTATAATTGATGAATTTATACGAATCGATCGTTTTGTCGACAAAATTGCTGGTACACAGATCTCTAACACCGAAAAACATTATCGTCTTGTTCATTGCAATGCGAGGTTTCACTTTTTCATGAAATTAAATGAATTACAAACACAAGGTTGTGACATATCGAACTGTATTGGCTGTAGGAGTGATTTTAATTCGTTTGTCAGTTTGTACTATCATCGACAAATCTATTCATGGAATTGAATAAGATGCTCTTCAAATACCGTTTGTATCATCAGCAGGGCGTAAATTCCGGAAGCTCGTGTACAAATTGATGTGACTTATTTAAGACATATGACGTCATTTTTCCGTACAATTAATAGCACACGTTTTTTTGGTAAATCGCCTTCCGAGCATTTTAACGGTACACCATGATTAATCCTCAGTAGTCTCTGGATTATCCTTATTAACACGGCGCAGTCTGAATTTCGGATCATCATCAAAAACGTCTCCCATTCGATTAATGTAATTAATATTCTTCATAATAAAAACACCGCAGCATTTATCAGGCTCTACTAATCGAATTTTAATGATGATTCTTAATTCTTTATAACATTCTCTGTTGTCTTCTTTTGCGAAATTGAATCTTCTGTGGCTTAATTTAAAATGACCACAGGTGATATATAGTTCAGGTAATAGTAGACGACAAGTCTTCTGACTCAACTAATGTAATATCGATGTATTTACACGCCAGTTCGGCTTTCGATCGCACATTTGTTATTTGGTAATACGAAAAATGTAATTTGAAACTACAGAAATTCGTTTTAATAGACAAAGACTGTTTATGCGAGGCGCTGCAAAAATGATTTAAACCAATTCTACGGAATCGTGATTAAAAAAACGCCAAATCTTATCTAATCAGTCGCACAAAACAGCAAACCTTCCTTTAGTCACAGGCACCGACGCGTTTTAGCCTTCCACGATCATCATCAGTCGGAATTTAACTGCCTGACAAGGATCAAGCCTAAATAAGCATAAAAAGTATGAAAAACAAAAATCTCGGTTTTCACACCTAGTAGTTTCGCATAGATTGTAGTTATGGTACTCTATTTGAATGGCTTAATTAAATGGGACTGATGTCAATCCAATTGCGTAAAGTTAAGTTTAATTTAGTCGATGTTTTCGGGAATGCATGGAAAATGCTAAATAGGAACTGAGAAAAATCTCAAGTTAGTCACAACATACGTGATATACTTCTGCCATACACAGTATCGCAACAAATGATTTATGTAAAATAAGTGAGCCTTCCTTGTTTTTCTTGCATGAAGGTAGATCGCTTACAGCAGACAAACTGGTAAAAGAGAAACACAAGATATTTCGAAAGAACGTTCTGACTGGATTAATATTAAAAGCCGCCAGCTCAATTTCACATATGACAGCAGTGTTTTTGACAAAATGACAACTTTTACGTAATTAGTATGATTAAACGAACATTGGTTGCGCGGGTTGTGATATCAATTATTTTTTAATCAAAGTCGCGATCTTGATATAAACATCTGACACATTAAGTACATACATTTGCCAGTATAAACTAAGAATTGTAGCGTAGAAGAGGCAATTTATCGAGTATGCCGGTTTCGTCCTGATTGGGAACTCATCATGCACTGTCAAGAATTTAATGCGGACGGGGCTCGTACCTGGGCACGTCTGCTTCGGAATCTGGTACTTAAACCACCGAGGAACCTTCCGCATATTACACACGATTTTATGTTATATACAAACTAATGTAACTCGGTTAGTCTATTTTTCGGCAGTGTAGTGTGCGGCAGGGTGGCTCAATGGTTAGTGCACTAGATTCCGAAGCATACGTGCCCAGGTTCGACACCAGTCCGCGGCAAATTCTGGCCAGTACGTGATGAGTTCCCAAATAAGGACGAAACCGGTCTACTGGATGAATTGCCTTTTCCACACTAAACAATACTTAGTTTATACTGACAAATATATGTACTTAATGGGTCAGGTGTTTATATCAAGATCGCAACCTTGATTATAGTAAGTCTTACGCAATCAAAAGACAAGATAAACCGGAAAATCATAACTGTCTGGGTTGATCAAAATATCGTTAAACATTGTATTCGGGTTTTAAATGATAAACCCTCTTGCGCAGTGCTGTCCTTGTTGTGGATTTGGCCGCATTTTTCTTGTGCGGGACAATTGATAGCACTCTTAGGTCGATAAAATCTTGAATTTTGATCATTTTCAGGTGCTCTGCTTATTGGCTTCGATTGATGGGTTCTCACTTGTCCCTTCTTTTTTGAGCCTTCCATCAGCTGATTTTCTGAAAATGACGTTGGAACAAGATTTCCATTCTTCTTTTCCCAATATTTCGAGACCTCATTTCCAGTCTCATCTTCAGGGTTGACACAATACACACAGGAGTAAAACACAACATTTGCCACAAGTTGTGTTTTACTCCTGTGCGTATTGTGTCAACCCTGAAGATAAGACTGGAAATGAGGTCTCGAAATATTGGGAAAAGAAGAATGGAAATCTTGTTCCAACGTCATTTTCAGAAAATCAGCTGATGGAAGGCTCAAAAAAGAAGGAACAAGTGAGAACCCATCAATCGAAGCCAATAAGCAGAGCACCTGAAAATGATCAAAATTCAAGATTTTATCGACCTAAGAGTGCTATCAATTGTCCCGCACAAGAAAAATTGTATTCGGATGTTGACAATAGATAATGTAAACGCAATAGAAATTTAAAAAATATGAACCAACAACGCCCAGCGCAAGAACCATGCCAGAAAGCCTGAACTGTTTTTTAAACACAGCACGATTCATCTAAGCAAACAACAGATAGTCTAACAAATGACCAGTTACGCGAATAAACAAAATAACTTACGGGTGTGTCCGCCCAACCTGGATGCATACTCGTGAATTGTACAAGTGGATGACGCTTAGCCCACTCCTCCGTCATCACGACTTGTTGACGTTTGTTCTGTGCATACACCATAGTACCATCGTAGGCAGCCACTGCGCTAGGCTCGTCAAGAGATGGATCATCAGCGTTTAACCGTTGAACCAACATACCTCCAGAGCTCACAGTAATAACTCGAGGCTAATGATGTGAGCCAAATGTCCTCCATAAAACCACAGGCATACATATAAGAATATACACACACGCATACATACATACATGTAGACAAACATATACGCACACACCGATACACGTAAAGGAGCAGAGATTTCTAAATCATAAACAAACACCCAAACGAACATTCATACCCAGGTGTCGTGAGCCACAAATCAACCAAATTGAGAAAAGCAAACCCACAGAAATCCGTAAAACCACACAAGGACACAAACTCGGTTAGATATTTGAATAAGTGTGTATTGTATACTCAACATAAGATAAATAAATTGTGATAATAGGACAGGTAAAGTGATAATCACATGATTTAATTAATTACTAGCCTCATTATGTGATCAATTATCACTAAATTTTTAAAAAAATTATGAGAACGTAGCAAAGGCTGCTCAAAAATTATGCAGCTGATATTCTCGTCAGGTATAATTCACGAAAGACCACTGGATGTTAAAGTCACAGTTGAGCTTTTACAAACTACATGTTTATTGTCATTTGATTCCAGCTAAGTGAGTCGTTTGCGAGCTTGCGATAAAAACTAATCCTGTTCTATTTAATCATTGGAAAAACAGCACAACCTCCTACTCTCAAACCCAGAAGTCTACAACTGATTTCCTATACATCATATACACATTGCATTGCATTTCAAAATGGGCAGTTTTCCGTCGTTCCCTGATGATGACCGTAGAAGTTCTACACGCGTCAGTACGTGCGACCAACGGCGGTTTTGCTTCTGTGCGATTGTTTTATTAAAATGAGATCTGTGTTTATCGTGAATACGCAAACTTGATTTAAATACTCACTTTCACCAATCGCACAGTAAATGGTCGCTTCGTTGTTTCTCAATAGTCAGTTTTCCGTAGTGCGCCGCTGATAAACGATGGAAGCTGAAGGACGTCAGTACATCTAACTGGCAGTAGCTCTGTTCTCGAGTGTAACGTAAAAAATGGGATGAATTACCTTTTCTACATTATACAATGCTTGTGTTATACTGACAAATTTATATATATATATATATATATATATATATATATATATATATATATATATGATTGTTTCATATATCGAGATCGCATTCTTGATTTGAATAACGGCTATCACCGCCCACGCAATCAATGCTCGTTTAATTAAACAAATGTTCAATTTCGTACAACTTCTCGAAATAGCGTGGTGTCTGTTCTACAATGACAGACTTTAGGCATAAGTAGATGTCATACAGACTCCATATGAAGGTAAGACTAAATGAAGTATTTTAATTAGCTTCTTTTGGAATGCGCACCTTAATAAAATTCGTAATAACATATACAACGCTTAATGGATAAACAGATTGCGGCCGGATTTATGCAAGCAGTAAAAAGAATTTAGCCCGACCTGGAGGCAATACATGTAATTTTTTAATTGTTCACTTACTTCACACTTTCTCTCCACGTTTAAATTTCTTATTATGTTTTGGCCATCCTCAATACATATATATATATATATATATATATATATATATATATATATATATATCATATATATATATATATATATATATATATATATATATATATACATTCTGGGTTTTCAATTGATTATGCTAGTGGTAACAAATCTGACTTGCTTTTACTTCTGTTTCTTGTTTTGGCTGGTTGGTAAGTGTGTATGCGTTTGTGTTTGTGTGTGTGCGTGTTTTCATGTAAAGGTCATTCTCTGTATTGCAAAGTGATGTCTGAGATGTGGTCATTATTGTTTTGTCAGAATTTTTACCACAATTGAAAATCCAGAATGTATATAAATGAATGATTGTATAGCGATGATTAGTATTCACGAAATAAATGGCCTTTATCGCAAACAATGCGCACAAATGGTTAATTCTCAAGCCATCCAAACAATAATGGCCAGATCTCAGACATCACTTTGCAATACAGCTAGAATGACCTTCAGATGGAAACACGCATACACACTGACCAACCAGCCAAAACAAGAAACAAAGTAAAAGCAATTAAACGAACATTGGTTGCGCGAGTGGTGATAACAATTATTATAATCAAGGTTGCGGTCTTGATATAAACACCTGACCCATTAATTAATTACATATGTCAGTATAAACTAAGAATTGTATAGTGAATTGCCTTTTCTACACTATACAATTCTTAGTTTATACTGACATATGTAAGTAATTAATGGGTCAGGTGTTTATATCAAGACCGCAACCTTGATTATAATAAAAAGTAAAAGCAAGTCAGATTTGTTATCACTAGCATAATCAATTGAAAACCCAGAATTTATATAAAGGAATGATTGTAGAGCGATGATTAGTAATTAGAATATAATATATATATATATATATATATATATATATATATATATATATAAAGAAATGTTCATTTGTAGATACATAAGAAGAATATATGAAAGAAATGGTTCTTGCAACTAATAAGATTTTTTTTCTTTTTGCACATGGAAAGGGTACTATGAATTTTAATTACTATATAGCTGAAAATTGCGTGTAGCGTGCCGCAAGTTGGCTCAATGGACAGTCGCGGACTCGGAAGCAGACGAGCCATGTTGGCGGCAATGTCTGAACATTACTTGAAGATTTCCCAATAAGAACGAAACCGGTCTACTGGATGAATTGCCTATTTTTCATTATAATATTCTTAGCTTATACTGACAAATTTATATATATGACAGGATTGAGGTTTATATCCCCAACTCCATCTTGATTTAAATAAACGAGATCGGTATGTCTCACATCTACAATATTAATTTGAATAATTTAATAATCATCCGCGAAATATGACTACAAAACAAAGTTTTTTTTAATTTATTATTCTTTTTTTGTTATTTCTTAAAATTGTGTGTGTTACGCGTGCCACAGCAAAAAGTGCAGTTTCTTATTTAAATATATATTCAAAAATGTTATGGAATTCAGATAAAACAGGACCCCTACTAAATTCAAAGACATTCATCAGAAAAACTCCAGTCAGACCCAGTTAAATGAGAACAGCTAGTCGCTGTGCGAGAAGACCAAACATAAACATCACTGCTGTTAAATGAAAGCATTATCTGAAAACATTCTACCACTTTATTGGAATAAAAACAAATGTTAAATGTGATTTTTATTATATTAAACTTTTTTTCGATATTGAATACAGAGAAAAATAAAATCGATAAAAAAGAAAGACAATTCTTCGTTTAAAAATAGCAAATGTATTTCACATGCCAATAAAATTAGTTAAGCTGAAAACAAAGAACACACCTTTTTGGTACTCTCGAGAACAGGTATCAATGCCTCCGTAAGAATGTAAGTACCGAGGGTGTTTGTTGCAAAGTTGACCTCAATTCCATCAGAATTTAGAGTGCGAGTATTCACCATGCATCCAGCATTATTTACCTAATTTTAAAAACATATTCCGATCACTTTTGTGTAACAGATCATACGTAAATGGAGAAAATGAATTAAAATGACCGGAAATGCGTTTCAAAGTAGTAGTCATCATCAAACACGCAAATATTACAAGTTAACTCAAATTAGCATCTGGTCGAATTCGCACATGAGTTGCAGAAAAACATATAATTAATTAATAAAAGTCCTTCCAAAAAGCAAAAATATAAATAAATTTTGCTAAACAAAATTAAAAAAATCTGTTTTGCATATTTTTACGTATTTGCCACATAAATACATACACACATACACTTATATACGCATACAAACAAACAATGCGTACATAGGTAAATTTATATATATATATATAAGGAAGAATTCGCACGAACTTCCTACTGAGCCGCGTTTGCCACTAGACATCCGCTGATTTCCGCCGAATCATATGTCTTGTGATTAGCCAAGGCACGCAACGACGTCAATCATATGGGGCTCACATCGTGAATAATACTTACTTTACTTTACTGCGGCTGACTCCTTTTAGCGGATAAGCCGGCTCCATTTCATGGAGTTTCTTGGGAATTTGGTACAAGTGGTGTCCCCTCACCACTCGATCGTGAATAATAGTATTCGTCCACAAGATTTCTTGTCTCCTAACAAGCAGAGCCCCAGACAACGCAATCGACGTCGCAAATCAAGGCTGTTTGGCGACGGCACATCAACGGGCAACCGAATAGAACTGGTCGGTTCGTAATTACTTCTCTTGACGTTCAGTTATAAGAGTCCTAAATTAAACCGAGCAAATGCACCAATTTGCGAAATATTTCAAGCGCCAGAAACTATAATGGATTGCTTATCATTTCTCTAAAACCTAAAGGTTGACCAACGGTGTGCTTCGCTTAAAGACCCTAGATTTATTGCGTAGTTTAAAAAAGGAAGGATTCCAAAGTTGTTTACATAATTTGCTGAAACGTCTGGAACTTTCGGCAGAAGCAGATTCATCTGGTGTCACCAGAGATCCAAGGTAGACAATTCGTTTCAAAACTGACAGCACGGCGTCAGTCATGAAAATCTTGGATGCCGGATCAACTTTGGTCATAACGCTTTACAGAATGAAAGCTAATTGTGACGAATTCATGGTCCATTGGAGTTTGCTTTTTCTGCAACCAAAGGCATCGATAACGCAGTCGAGATAGACAAGTACTCAACCACTACGGATCTAAACTGCGGGAATTGTTGAGATGCCGCCAATGACATCATTTTCGAGAGCCAGAGCCAAAAATTAAAAAACGTTTAGGTGAGCCGATACTAGCGGGAATACAAGCCGTTATGTATTTATAGTAAATTTCAATCATTTTAACGATTTTTGCCGAAAGCGACCATTAAGCATAGCAGCTAACGTGGCACAAAATCGAAAACAGCTGATACCGATGGCACAACTCAAGAGTCCGGCTTGGTACATGAATTTGGTTCATGCATCTCATTCCTGGTTGAAACCATACTTAGGTTAGCCTAATTCATTCTTCTTGCTCTCTACGTTTAAAAGAAGTGGCAATATTTGATGAAGCGCAGAACAAACTAATACCACTGGTGAAAGGTTAGAGAAACCCTTTAGTGAATGGGCACCATAAAGTCTCTTTTAAACATATATTCGAAGGATTTCGCCGTCCACATTACACCAGTAGGTCTGTTCAGATCCTTCTGAAACATTTTTTTACCGAAATTGAAAATTCAGATTAATGACTAACGATTCCGACGGCTTTGCGTTCCCCAATGAGACTAAACATTTGTGCTGCTTTACAAAAGTAGAAACTTCAATATCAATTTCTCATCAAGTTCGGGCAGCCTATTAATCGTTTACCATGCAGTTTTCCATATGTGGAGGATTGAGGCTAACTTGGAAGATCTGGACGAATGGTGTTCGGAAACTGGAAATGAGGATGTTGCTAAACAGAATTAAATTGTCATCTACAGTGGTGAACTTAAAAGAAATTTACATTTCAAGGCATAAAGCAAAGGAAAACTAATAAAACAGTTGCAATAATGAAGACCAACTGGACAGAAAAAGAAAATATAATGTTGGTGGTTTTCGACTAAGAATACTTTTTTTAAGGAGATGGCTACGTGAAAAGATCAAGTTAATAGTACCAATAGGAGAATACATATGCAGGCTAAAAGGGTATTAAGTGAAATGATACACAAATGAAGGGCTAAAGAGTAAGAGAGTGAGAATCAGTTAAAATCTCAAGGTTAAGTAGTTAATGAAGCATTACGCATGACCGATAACTAGCAGCCAACGTAGGAGAAGAGGACTAAGTTGGATGAATACCTGTGAAGACTGTACACCTAAAATAATCATTTATAACTCACCCACGCATGAGCGAATTAGGCTTTGGCTTCACATGCTCTATGCCTTCTTTCTACAAGTTTGCTGTACTAAGATTCTTTCAAAATTTTCTTTACGTCGTTGCCAAAACTCTCGTTTTATTTCGTTTTATGTCTTCTTGGTCTTCATACATATAATTTTATTAGTAATCTCATTTTCAGCGTACAAATTAGCCAATTATTTAGTGAGTAAACAATAATTGATTGCGCGGTGGTGGTAACAATTCTTTAAATCAAGTTTGCGAGCTACAGGTAAGCACCAACACCAGGTTATTTACTTCTAGCTCGCAAACTTGATCTACAGAATTGTTACCAAAACCCACGCAATCATTAATTGTTTAATTGTATTACCTATATATATATGGCAAAAGCTGCAAAAAGTTATTTTTAAGAAATTGTGCAGCCGACATTTCCAATCGTGTCAAATGTATGCGAGACTTCTAAAGGTTAGAGCAGCATATATATATATATAAGCATAACTTGTTTTTTTACTAGGTAAGTGCATGTCAAATTGGTTTGTGTATTTGTCTGTATGTGTACACTATTAGAAATAAAATTACAGTGATTTATTAACAAATACTGACGACTCACTAGATAAGCGTACGTCATGCATGTGTACCTGTGTTCTCGTTTGTTTTGGATTGAGGAGTAATCAATTACTGTACGTGTAAACTCACCTCATTGAAATTACAGTAAAAATGCGGCAGTTTAAATTAAAATTTTTCAATTTACATATTGATTGTCATTTTTGTGTGTGATGTGCTTTCCATTGAAAAAGGCCTCCATATCCGGAGGCCGAAATATATGGCAAAATCAGGTAGACAGCGGATGCAAACATCTCGGAAGACAACACGGTAGTTTTGCTATGTAGTTCGATGACTGATTAAATACAATGGGATTGGTGTTAATATCTAGCTCGCAAACTTGATCTAAAGAATTGGCGAAAGCTGCAAAAATTAAATTTTGAGATATTTCGGTTTTATCCTCAAGTCAGTTTGCGGTCGTGCTCTGATGATAATCATGGAAGGTCAAAACGCGCCAGTACATGTGACTGACGGTAGTTTTGCTATGTTGTTAACAATAAATGTTACTGCGTAGTTAGGCCAAACTCGAGGCTTCACATGAAACGGGATGGCCGTGTCCCTTTAGACCTGGCACGGTTCATGCTACAATTCCCAAGCTGACTAGCTCGTACCCGCCGGTCGTCAGGCCGGAATAACCAAGAGAGAATTAAATAGGCGAAAATCTATGGGAGTCTGACAGCAATCATAATTTAGTGGAGAAACGTGGTTATTTCTGATATAGGCTCCACTGAAACCTACCAAGCGGAACATTTCGACTTGCGACTATGTTGTTACCTTAACTACTTCCACACAACCTCCCACCAATAAACTATCACATCCAGTATCAAATATCTTTTAAAAAGTAAATGAGCTCAACTATATGCGCATAGTCTCGCACAGTCAAAGAGATAGAAACTGGCAGAACTACCGCACCATCACCAAGATGGTAGCTATTCAGCTAGACATCTTAAAACGAATAAACGTTAAAGATCGTAAATGTGCACTTGCCATAAATCAAATGCTTCTCATTAAAACAGGAGATAAGTCCTCTCATTCACGCTGACTTGCTCACATTAAACGTTTGCTTACAGCCAAATGTCCTAATCCTGAGCAATTAATTCGGCCAGAACCACAGCGCTGTAAATAAATCAAGGTAGACAGGTTGTGAGATGGCAACTATGAATTAGCAACGAATCCTGCCAAAGAGCTGGTAAACCAGCAATTCCGGGCGGAGCATTATTGTTTAAATCGGAAACTTAATAACGCCGCACTGTAATCTCACCAATTAAGATCCTATTGGAAGGGAAACGGTCTGGTGTCATCTAGCGGAAAGCTGCTTCTTGTAGAGAGAACAGTATACACCTGCATTAGAAAAATGGGATTGTCCTAAATCCACTGCGTAAGAAATCAGAATCTCCGAAGGTATGGATAAACGTGTGGACGCATTTATGTATTTAGTGAAGTTCGAATTTATGCATATAGGTATGTTTACGTGTGTGTATGTATGCATGTATGTATGTATATAAATATACATTAATGTATGTATTTAGGTACGTGTGTATGTATGTATTTAGGTGTGTGTATGTGTGCATGTATGTATGTATCTATACATGTATACATTAATTAATTTATTTATGTATATGAGTAAATTTGTGCATGATGCAAACGAAAGGTAGCATTTATATCCATTAAACAGTTACATTCGATGAATTTTCAATAACATATATTGTAGAAATAATCAAACTAACCAGAAGATCAAGACGTTGGTGTGTCTCACGAAAAGTCTTTGCAAAATTAAAGACATCCCGAGGTGACGACATATCGACCAGGTGCAAATGGACAGTCTGTAATTAGTAAAATCAAATCAAGCTCACGGACTAAAACCGGAAAAATCAAATATTTATAAACAGTTCTGATTACAACGCAATCTCCCATACATATGCGCATCAGAACAGTAGCAAAGAAAACTAAATATAATTGGATGAGAAGTTGCTACTTAAACGAGAACCCACTTTATAAATCACGTGCCAATACTGTAAAGAGTACCAATGTGGTAATTTTGAAAAATGAGAATAACAGCCTTTGTCACAACCTTCTGCTGTTACAGCAGAATCGCTCCCAATCTGGACCCCATCGGCAGGTTATTTCATTTATCTGATAATCATGACACTCTTCAATTCATTAAATATTCATATAAATATACCTGTCTTGAATGAGGATACTACATTTGCCACAAGTTGTGTTTTACCCCTGTGCGTATTGTGTCAACCCTGAAGATGAGACTGGAACTTCGGTCTCGAAAATTAGGAAAAAGACCAATGGAAAATCTTGTTCCAACGTCATTTTCAGACAATCAGCTGATGGAAGGCTTAAAAAAGAAGAGACAAGTGAGAACCCATCAGTCGAGGCCAATTAACAGAGCACCTAAAATTATCAAAATTCAAGATTTGACCGACTTAAGAGTGCTATCAATTGCCTCGCACAAGAAAAATGCCGTCAAATCGACAAAATACACATAATATGGCATGGCGTTAACGCGCCAATGTCACAACCTACGAATATCATTTTGGTTCAATACAAACTAATGTATTACCATATACGAAAAGCATAATCCTCATCTTCACAGACAGCAATACAATAGCCGACATTTCCAGTCAAGTTCAATGTATGCAAGACTGCTAGAGGTGAGAACCGCATATCTAAATTTGATTGCCATATATATTCAATGCGGTTTGATCCTCGATAGTCAGTTTGCCGTCGTACTCTGATGATGATCATGGTAGGTCGCAACGCGTCAGTGCGTTGCGGATGGCGGTAACTTTGTTATGTTGTTCGACGACTGGTTAAATACAATGGGATTGATGTTCACTTTAAGCTCGCAAACTTGATTTAAAGAATTGTTACCACCACCCGCGCAATCAAATATTACTAAATAGTATTGCCTATATATGTATATGTGGCGAAAGCTACAAACAGTTAATGTTCGTGACTGCATAGAAATTGTGTAGCCGACTTTTCCAATCAAGTTCAATGTATGCGAGATTGCTAGAGTTGAGAGCCGCATATCTAAATTTTATTTCCATATATATTAAATGCGGTTTGATCCTCGATGGTCAGTTTGCCGTCGTACTCTGGTGATGATCATGAAAGGTCGAAACGCGTCAGTGCGTTGCAATAGCATAGTCTGAAGGCAAAGCCGGAGTTAAAGATTCTTTCGGCAGTTGAAACCTGGACAAGTAAAATGCCGCGATTGCTTAATCGATTTGCCACATGCCATCTTGACATTCTTCGCAGAAAAAGGTAACGCAAAGCTAGACCTAGCATAATATGGTTATATATCTACTGTATAGGAAAGGATATTTGACAAGTAGTCGAAAAGACTGACTAATCTGCTTGGCCTCGAGCCTATGGCCACGAATTGGAACAGTCAACGTTAAGAAATTAAAAGACAATAGCGCTAACCTGACTTTTGGCTTCTTGAATCAAGTTTTGTTGCGCTGTCTCACCACGACCACGATCTCGACAAACCATGTGAACCTCAGCCCCGTGTCTCAGCAGTTCACGGGCAATGACATATCCCAGGCCGGAATTCGCACCAGTTACTATGGCCACATGCCCTTCGATTCGGAGTTCATCATCACTAGGCAACCTCTGTTTCTCACCAAATGAGGCCTTTGCGCGCTCATAGCCAGACCTTACAATAAAACGTGTGCGTGTTTAAATATTTATGTGCGTTTATTCAATTAATTTTAAGCTAATTAGGCAAGGTAGCTGAAGCTACCTTATTCAATGTATAGTTAATACTGTGTTTATGACGTGATACAGTGAAAACCGCAAGGAAGCTGTATTGCTTATGTTGCCTTGCCTTAATGCTGACTTGGCCATAATGGTGTTGTGTAGAGGTTTAGTTTGCCTCACTTCTTTATTTTATCTAGATAAATTAACTCATATTAACTAGGTGCCCCCTCTCTCTCTCTCATAAATCTCACTAATAATTTGTGTGCATAAATTATTATTTTTGTCGTTATTTATAAAAAATTCTTGTTTGTTCTACTTTTCTTATGGTTATATGGCAGTGAAACATTAGTTACTGTTGGCTATTGCATGGCTGTGCACGACGATGATGATTATACTGTAAAATTGTATTGATGCTTATCTCAAGCGTGCACCATTGACCCAAACGTTGCTTACAATAAAGGCATCATATACGTTAAGCCAACAAGAAATGAATGGCAAAATATAAACTGAAGTACCGTCAGTAGCCCTTAAATTGATTGACAAATCTTTGGCCAAAAGCCATAGAACTTTACGGCCTGGCGAGCGGCGGGCACATGTGATTCAGCTCATCAATGGTAGTATGAACTTTGCCCAATGATATTAAATACATCCCGTATTCCGTTTCACGCTAATGCTCGAGTTCAGTTTTACTTAGAGATAACATTTAGTGTTAAACGAGTAGTGATAGAGTGAGAGAAAGCGTGGTAGATGCGAAGGAAAAGTGTCTGCTGCTGCAGAAGGCTTCGGCCACTGGCGCCTGAGCAGACAGCGTTCGTCAGCCTTAGTTGACAGGCCGTCTGAGAGAAGGAAAACTGAATACAAGCCATTCACACTAGAATTGAGCGACTTAAAGGTATTTCAAATTCACATATATAATTATGAACAATACGAACTTTAATTGGCCGTCCCAAAAAGATGTGTGAAAAATGGCAAATCGCTAAGTGACAATTGTAGACACCTTCCTTTCCGATTCTACTACTTTACCTTGTTATTCCTCTAGTGAAACAAACAATAAAGTTCTTTAAGGTCCTATTGAAATGGTGGATGGTGATCAAATCACTGAGTCCAATGTCGGATTGCTAAGTACCATTTCTTAAACGTGTGTTCGATTTCCACGTCAGCGCATATAATGTACAAACATTGCAACAGACTTGACAACAAGAAGCTCTAGTACGTACGCTGGACATATTAGACCCAAAACTAGAATGACGATCGTGCGAGTATTACAGACTTAGGTGCACCATCCTTATCTATCCGTAATTGATTTTAAACTCTGGTACCGGACAATGCAGAGAAGATGCTTCTCATAGCTCACGATCTATATGTGGTTTAACTTCATGGATTACTGAAAACAGCCCACCTTAGGTGGCACATTTGCCGACGTCCAATAAAAACAATGCCATAAAACTTAATCAGTGTTGTTTTTTGTTGAATCTGCATACGCTCCCACCGATTGCAGCACAGGCGAGAGCAAGAATACAGTTTACGCTGACCTTAGTTCATTACTAAATGCTAGATGTTGGGTGATTAAGCAAAGTAGAATTTCATATGGGTGGCAGATACACCTTAAGCACAATTGCAATAATAATAGTGGAGGCCAGTTCGATAGCTGTGCGCAGCACAAACTTCAAACGTGATAAACGGAGTTACGCCACAAGACGTCCTCCAGTCACTTGCAAACTATAAAGATATGGATATAGTTGACAGGTTTACATACTTTGGGAGCTCTATGGATAAATCAGGCTACATGTTTGGCGAGGTGAATATGAGAATCACGAAAGCTAGAGTGGTTCTCATCAACCTTTGACATTCATAAAGAAATGCAAGTATTTCACTCTGTCTTAAAGGTCGTGTTTACAATGCATATTGACGTTCCGTTTTATTAAACGCTAGTCAGACTTGGCCTCTTAGAGTTTATGACTTTAAATGCTTACAGACATTCGACCACCGTTGTTTGAGAAGCAAATCACAGGTGGAGTACCAACAACGAGTAACACAACACTGACATGCACAAATGGATTTGTGGATCGGCCAACATATGTTCCTCGCGAGAAAAACAAATAAGGCTACAACAATTTCGTTTGGCTCGATCACATTTTGCGTATTTCAGCAGGATTGGCGCAAGAAACAAGGTTGTCCAAATGTTACAATACAGAAAAAGCTAAATTCCACCACAATCATATCCGATCGTGTACAAAGACGGGGTCAAAGTGTATACCATATGTCTTGGTTGGAAATCCTGCGCGATATGGCATCGAACTGAGTCCGATGGCGATTTTGTTGCAGATTTCTGGTAATCTTAACTTTCCTGCTTAATTTTGCATTAACTGTGTTGTTTTGTCATGCTTAAAAAGTGATTCAGTTAAAATCGTAAGAAAGCTGTTATGTCAACATAACTTCCCTTGAAATAGACTAGAAATGTGAGATAATAGGATGGTACAATCTCCTACACTAATATGTAAACCTGCAGTAGTAAAGCTTACTTCATTTAAAGTAAAATTAACCTATGCACTGTATAATGTAGAAAAGACAATTTATACAGTAAACCAGTTTCGATCTCATTTGGAGCTCTTCAATTACTTTTGAGAAATTGCCGCGGACTTGGCTAAAACTAGCGCATGTCTGCTTCGGAGTTTGTGAGAAACCACTGAGAAACTCTGCTGCGAGGTACACCCAATATGCAGTTATATACCCCGACAAGCCTCCCCACAAGTCTGCCATTATAGAATAAGCATCACACTATCCAGGAAGTGATGTTGTACTGAACATTTATATAATTAAACAGTCTATGGTTGCGTTCTTGATATAAGCATAAATCGTATTTATATATATATATATATATATATATATATATATATATATATATATATATATATATATATGGGATTTGTGTTTATATCAAGATAGCAACCTTGATTTAAATAATTTTTTTATCACAACTCGCGCAACCAATAATTTTTTAAGCAGGGTGGCTCTGGTTAGATCGCCAGATTCCGAAGCAGACGTGCCCAGGTTCGAGCCCTGTCCGTGGCAAATTCTAGAAAGTACGTTATGAACTCCCAATAAGGAAGAAATCGGTCTACTGGATGAATTGCTTTTTCACACTATACGATACTTAGTTTATACTGGAAAATTTATGTACATAATGGGCCAGGTGTTTACATCAAGATCTCAACCATGATTGAAAGTGTTTGTTAAAGCATTCAACTTATACAGGCACAGAAACGCTGTTCTCAATCACATATTCGTAATATTTTGCTGGAGCTGGTTTCTGAGTGTGATACGTGGATTCGTCTACTCCTACTATTATTTTATACTACGTTCAAAATGTTGTCTAGCGATATCCCATCACCGACCGTTTCATAAAGCCATCTCAGCCTAAATTTCCATAAATCCCCCTATCAATCTTGGTTTACTGCTACGACTGTTACCGATAGGCGTCAACCAAAATCCCAGTTATTTGAATGTCCAGGTAAGTGTGCAACATCCCCTCGCGTGAAGCCTTTTTTCTTTGATACAATTCGTGATATATTAACGAAAGCTTGCATGTATGTGGAATAAACTTACATTGCTTGTTGGCAATACACAGCGACAAAAAGAAGCAACCTCACTAACTGACGAAGTACAGAAGCACAAACGCACACGCACGAATAAATAAATCATCGATTTATATTCAGTAAAGTCCATCTCCTCCTCAACATGGTACGACGGTGTCAACCATGTCTCGATGGCCGATCGTACATGGGCTAACGGGGCTATGGCGGTGGTGTCACCAGGGCGTGGTGGATTTCCGACCGGCAATCGGATCTCCTATAAAATCCCACATGAGCCCGACGACGGCACCATAACTCGGCGTGTGTTCCCCGCCACAAAAGGGTTCAACAGCCACAGGATTCCATGGACTCCTGGACAGTACCCCGTACTTCCGAATGGCGAATGAGCTCTCAGCCACCGGCAACCATTCAACTTACTGCTGCCTTGCAGCCTGCGCTTGGATGTGCAAAGGCTAGAGGTGCGTCCTCGATCAAAAAGCCGAGTGGTGAGGGGACACCACTTGTACCAAATTCCCAAGAAACTCCATGAAATGTCACAATTCAATGGAGCCGGCTTATCCTCCAAAAGGAGTCAGCCGCAGTAAAGTAAAATAAAGTAAAGTAAGTTAATAAAAGAAGTACTTCTGTTAGTTTAAGTGCGGAGAAAGATTTTCGTGACTAACAGCTTCTGCACTGTACAATTATGCATTTCTTGATAAGAAAATGAGGCGCAAAATATTAGGTGCGGTTTTGTGAAAAATATTTTCATTATCGTCTTCATCATCATCATCATCATCATCAGCAGCAGCAGCAGCAGCATCTTTATCACCATCATTACCGACAGCAAAACAAAGCCATGCTATCAATTGTCCCGCACAAGAAAAATGCGGTCAAATCCACAACAAGAAGGACAGCACTGAACAATAAGATTCAACATTTAGACAAATCTCTAATAAGTGAATTTTTAGTCACATAAAAAATTTCAAATTATTTTTAGTTACAACGGGTCTGTTGCCCTCTTTCCCAGCTGTGTTGGGCCTAAAATTCTTTCTAATTCTCTTTCTCAGCAATCCACCAGTCACGCCGACAATACACACTCTTTAGCCATGAAATATATTTCACCTGAGCATTAGCGGTTACCAAGGGTATGGATGACAAGAAACTACCAATTTATTAAGCATCTGTGTACTCCTTTATGTAAATTAACCTAGTAATTATACATGGTGCTACATCGTCTTGACTAGATTTCAGCGCCCGAAATATTTATCATATGTTCAGATCCACCTGAGCTAATATTGTTTTTTATGGTGCTGTCAGCCGCAAAGTTATGAATTCCGACGATAGCGAAAATCATAAATTTCGAACAGTAACTCGGCAATAGGCAAAACTCTAAACCACATGCAGAGAACTAGTACGCGTTCATTTTGAAAACTACATATTTAACAGTTAAATACTGTTTGTTGCGGAGAACTAATATATATGCAAGTATGTATTAGGTGTTGCGAGCCTAGTAACAAATTAGTTCAGTTGTGACCAGAAGGATAAACCAAAGGCAGCATGAACGGAAAGTATAATCTCATGCACATTCGTTTCGTGCTTACTGGCGACTCATCAGTAGGAGCCGGTATTACGCCATTTAACCACTATATATTTTGGTCAAGAATGTGAGATAATAGGACGGTACAATCTCCTAGACGAATGTGTAAACCTGCAATAGTGAAGCTAACATCATATAGTCTACGACAATGCGACTTCAAAGCTAACTCACACTATATAATATATATACCGAGTCTGTAAAGGATACTAACACTATGGCTATTGTGTTAGTAACCGATACCAACATTATTGTACCAAAAAGGTACATGGTACTAACACTATGGTTTCCGAGTCGGAATATGGTAACAACATGATGGATATCAATTTATGCTATAGTTCACCGAAATTGAGAATTACAACAATTTCTGAACACCTGTTACTCCAGGCACTGTCAGAGCTTCGCTCATTAGAGTTGAGACGAAGTGAGGCCAGCCAAACAATCTCACTCCCCCACTAGGCACGGACTACCTAGTGTTCATGTATAGCTAGCATTTGAAGTCTATGCGGCAGTGATCTATGCAGGCGAAATGTTGTGCAACACTGGTAGAAGCAACTCATGAAGGTTGTATAGGACAACGACTGTCGAACTAGCATCCCTAGCTGCGAAGCACAATTCTCATAACCATACGCGTAGTCGACTGTCTATGACGTTCTAGGTTCCGATTAGCCAAAAAATGCCTTGAGATTGGTTTTAGGTAAAACGGCCTAATATATTACAGTTAAATACTGTTTGTTGCGAAGAACTAATATATATGCAAGTATGTATTAGGTTTTGCGAACCTAGTAACAAATTAGTTCAGTTGTGACCAGAAGGATAAACCAAAGGCAGCATGAACGGAAAATATAATCTCATGCACATTCGTTTCGTGCTTACTGGCGACTCATCAGTAGGAGCCGGTATTACGCCCTTTAACCACTATATATTTGGTAGAAGAATGTGGAATTGTACCGTCCTATTATTCCACATTCTTCTACCAAATATATAGTGGTTAAAGGGCGTAATACCGGCTCCTACTGATGAGTCGCCAGTAAGCACGAAACGAATGTGCATGAGATTATACTTTCCGTTCATGCTGCCTTTGGTTTATCCTTCTGGTCACAACAAAACGGCCTAATGTTCTAATGGAGTCCAGGAGACTGGTCACGCAATGATCGCAGTCTATTAAGGGCTTGGTGATATATGATATGCTAATGAGGTGAGCAGTATTTATAGCGCATTTAATTTTGAATGGCCAATTTTAGGCTGTCGAAAAACACCATTAGTTTTTAATCAGTCACTTCAGAACTGCATAAGATTAGGCTGCTATGTTATGACACAACACTGTCTCATTATAATCTAGCCAACAATTAAGCTTCAGGTAAACCAAACAATATCACAAATAGATCAAGTTTGCACACTTGAAATAAACACTAAATTCCTTGGATCAATGCCTGTCACGTAACATAGAAACAATACCGTCAGTCACACGTACTGAGGCATTTAGACCTACTATGGCGACCATAGAAGCACGAGGGCAAACTGACTAAAGAGGATAAGATCGCAGTGATTATACAAGGAAAATTAATTGAGATCTTCAGCTTATACGTCTAGAAGCCTAACATACATTGTACTTCATTGTAATTGTCTGCTGTACAATTTCTAAGCAGTCATTTGCACGAACGTTTTGCTATGTTACGCGACTGGTCAGGTAAAATGGAATTGGTGCTTATCCAAATCACACAAAATTGATTGAATTAATTTTTTCCACCTCCCGTGCAATCAATGATCGTTAAATTGTATGTTATCATAAATAATTTGATAACTTTCATTACCAATCAAGCGGAATGAACTTACTTGGTATACTCGCGCATTCCTTTGGCAAACCACACCATGTTACGCCAGAGAGACATTGATACGCGTCTGGATTAGATAGCTAAGGTGAGACAAAAAAATGTCAACAAATAAAACAATGATAGATTTTTTAGTTAGTGATGATGATTTTATTTTTATGCATCGTTATAGTTTCTAAACACCCACCCAAATAGTCGATCCACGCTGCTTATTTGAACAAAAATCAATATCACTACCACAAACTGACAGTGTTTAAATAAAAATTCGTCTATCGATTTTTTTTACATTCGATAGGTGTCTGTCAATTTAAACTATAATTATTCCATTGACCAAATTATATTCTTACGCACATGCACACACATATATATATACAGTATAGTTTCTATAAATACATGTTAGGCTTGAAATTTTTTAACGCCCGCAGTAAATATACGCATTTCATAAGCGAATAATATGGTAGCATTTGTGTGAATATTAAAAGTTAAACTTATGTTGACATTAAACAAGCAATTACTTTTAATCAAGGTTGCGATCTTGATATAAGCACCAGTTCCATTATGTATATATATTTGTCAGTATAAACTAATAATTGTATAGTGTAGAACAGGCAATTCAATCAGTAGACCGGTTTCGTCTGCTTCGGAATTTGATGCTCTAACCACTGAGCCGCATCCTACACACAATTTTCAGTTAGCCTATTCATTGGTGGAGCCCATATATGATAATTTTAGAACTAAAGTTCCAACTAACCACTCCCAATCTGTCATTATAGATCATAATCCACGCTACCTGGGGACGTGGTATCTAATTGAACATTGGTTGCGCGGGCGGTGTTAATAATTAATTAAATCAAGGTTAGGATCTTGACATATAGGATACTAACTAGAAAGTAAAATTAAATTTTAAAAAACTAGTAGACAGAAATTCGTCGAAGAAAATACTTTACTAAGCAGTGAACATAATTAACAATAACGAAGCCAACTCGAATTAGATGAAATTAAAACACATTAACAAGATCTTTTATTACATAAAATTAACGAAATATAAATCAAATTTTGTTGAAGTAAGATTTATTGTCTAAGGTATTACAATAAGAAAGACAATAGCAAAACAAAGCCAGATAATTAATTAATTTCAGAAATCGCATCTGGCAATAGAGGGACAAAACAAATAAAAACAACAAACATTTAATGAAAATATAGTAATCTAAAAACATTAGAAAATAAGGTGTTTTAAGCAGAGGAAGTTCGCAAATTTTAATGTAACTAGCATATTATATCTTCAATGACATTGCATAGATGTTAAAGAAAATTACGTCATTCTGAACAAAATTTAAACATAAACAATCATTGATTGCGAGGGTGGTGGCAAAAAGAAGAGGAAGTTCACAGATTGTAATGTAATTAGCACATTATATCTTCAATGTAAACTCATAGATGTTAAAGAAAATTATATTGTTATGAGCTCAATTTAAGAATAAACAATTATTGATTGCGTGGGTGGTTGTAAAAATTCTTTAAATCAAGTTTTCGAGCTTGAAGTAAACATAAATCCCATTTTATTTAACCAGTCGTCGAACAACAGTCAAATTCAATGTATGCAAGATTGCTAGAGGTGAGAGCCGCATATCTAACTTTGATTTCCATATATAGTCAATGCGGTTTGATCCACGATAGTCAGTTTGCCGTCGTACTATGATGATGATCATGGAAGGTCGAAACGCGTCAGCGCCTTGTGGCTGGTGGTAGTTTTTTTATGTTGTTCGACGACTGGTTAAGAACAATGGTCTTGGTGTTTACATCAAGCTCGCAAACTTGATTTTAAAGAACAGTTTGTTATGTTGCTCGATTAATGGTTACATACAATAGGATTAGTGTTCACTTCAAGCTCGCAAAATTGAATTAAACAATTTAAACTTACCATTTGTGTATCTATTCAAATATGCTTGGAAATACTTTAAATCAAGTTTGCGGGCTTGAAGTAAACACCAATCCCATTGTATTTAACCAGTCGTCGAACAACATAACAAAACTACCGCCAGCCGCAACGCACTGACGCGTTTCGACCTTCGATGATCATCATCAGAGTACGACGGCAAACTGACTATCGAGGATCAAACCGCATTCAATATATATGGAAATCAAATTTAGATATGCGGCTCTCACCTCTAGCAGTCTTGCATACATTGAACTTGACTGGAAATGTCGGCTGCACAATTTCTATTCAGTCACGAACATTAACTGTTTGCAGCTTTCGCCACATATACATATAAATGGCAATACAATTTAACAATAATTGATTGCGCGGGTGGTGGTAACAATTATTTAAATCAAGTTTGCGTGCTTGAAGTAAACACCAATCCCTTTGTATTTAACCAGTCATCGTACAACATAACAAAACTACCGCCAGCTGCAATAATTGATTGCGCGGGTAGTGGTAACAATTCTTTAAATCAAGTTTGCGCAATCAATTATTGTTTAAATTGTATTGCCTATATATGCATATATATAGTCCGAATTTACATTGTTCATTTATATAATGGCGTTTGCTAACCGCTTCTCCTGCTACTAATTCCAAACAGTTTACTGTACTTTGCTACTACTATATAAAGCATAGGAAGTTAAATAAAGTTTTACTAATGAATTATTCCTTATCTCTTCTCATGATCTTACTTCAAACAATTCCCTACATAATCTTGTTACATGTTTACGTTGGCAAAGCGCTATTCGCTGGCATCCGTCTCAGTTTATAATATGGCCAGTTTCTAATAAACGATGAGCTAAACCTGATGCATCCGTGCGACCATAAATACGTGCAATGTTGTGTTCACTCTTAAATAAAATAATAAACCCTCATGACCCGAAATAAATATATATTTAAAATAACGCCTCAGAGAAACTTATGATGCCTGGATTATTGATTATCTCAACAAATACACAAAATCTACCCGAAATTATTTAGTTTATACATTCATTAATTATGAAAAATGCAACAGATTAATGTTTCAGAATCAAAAACACCTTTTGGACTAAATATTACCGATAATTCTTAAATATGAGCTATGCCTTAACGTAGTGAGAACTTCAGCATTAATTTAAAATGAACTTAGGCATGAATTAATAATGGATACATTTAATACAAGATATTATCCGATTTCAGTATTAAATAAGGAAGATCTTGAAGGCATAGAAAAACGCCCTGATATTTCTCGGAAAACTAGATTGAGTGAAATGAGAGTCAAACACAAAAGAATTACTTCGTTCATGGGCTATTCAACCAAACTTCAAAAAGGTAATAGCAACTTACTTAAACCGGTATGAAATATAGTTTAATCTGTCATCAATAATCCTTAATACTAATTGAAAAGAATACCTTAACTGTGGACTTAATACGTGCTTTCTAGAAGAACAACACTTAAATAACATTGTGATCGACGTCGTTAGAATAGCACAATTTCTTACGGACAAAGAAATGATGAACTTGGAATTGGACCTAGCGATGTTAGTAATAGCATACCAATGTGTAAAGCTATCCACTTGAAAAGCATCGGGAGCCAATCGAGTACTTTTGATTGAAATTCAATAAACGGAATAAAACCGAGGATATAGACATTTGATAAAAAAGTTCAATGACGAGGCAACATAAAAAGGCGACGGAATGGAATAGATCGTCACGTCCATTGCGCTCCTGATCAATACTTGCTGGGCTTAGCTGACATCCCAAGTTAAGCAAATACATCGATTCTCAAAACTATCCTGGTAGCTACTTCCGAATCTCGGCGGCATCAGGAAACCAGTCATCTGCTTGATTAAAAAACACTTGGCGGGCGAAAGCAAGGTCAATTGGACACCTTTATAAAGACAGTTACACGAAGAGTGATAAGCACGGAAATCTCGGCAAAAGCAAGTCAAACTGTGATAAGAGAACACACTCGCGGACAGCTTGGCGAAACAATCAATGACTTTCCGAATTTTCAATTGGAAAAGTGTAAAATTAATAGTGCGCGAAATGTGATAATTACAGTAAGCGGCTACACGTAACCGTACGTTCTCGTGCACGAGAAAGATGACTGTCTGCCTTTCCTAGATGTACTATTAAAGAAAGAAACTAATGGTAAATTAAACAGAACAATTTACCATAAACCAACCTGGTCCGCACAATATTTGCATTACAGCAGTTTTGTGCCATTTTAATATAAATTATCAACAGTTCGTGGTTGCTTTTCAAGAATTGACAGGTTGGTTAGTCAAGATTCAAAAGAAAATGAATATAATGAAGCAATTAACGATTTAATGTCTAATGGCTATCCCAGACAATTAATTGAATCAATTATTAAAAAGGAAACTAAACAGAAACAAACGTATTATGGGCCAGAAAAGAAAACAGTCTACCTAAACATCCCATTTAAAGGAGATGCAGTTTCCCGAATGGCACAAAAGAAAGTTTAAGCAGCATTAACACGCACATTTAATGCAGCTAAACTACCAGCAATCAAAGAGAAACAGCCGTTAATGTCGATATCAAATATTATTTACCAATATACATGCGCAAGTTGTCGATCAACTTACGTAGGCCGATCGACCAGACGGTTAATTACTCGAATGAAAGAACATTGCAACTTAAACGCCTGTTTTAAATCAAATGGTGAATACACGTCTGCTATTGCGCAACACATCATCGAAACATCGCACGTATGTTCTCCAGACGTAGCATTCAAAGTAATTACTAAATGCAAAAACAAAAGGGAGCTAGCCACATACGAAGCCTTATGGATAAACAAATTGCAGCCGGATTTATGTAAGCAGAAGAAGCACGTACAAGCATTGAGCTTGAACTGGATGTGATGCACGCAATTTGATTGGTTTCCGTTTTTCACACTCTCTATGTTCACATATTTCTATCTTGTTTTGCTTTCCAATTTATATATAAAGATATGTTTATTAGTAGATATTTGAGAATACAATGCGAAAGAAACGTTTCTTATATCTGATAAAATTTCTTTTTGTTTTTGCACACAGGAAGGTTACAATGAATATATATATATATATAATAATAAATATATATATAATATTATAATATATAATTAGGTTACAATCGCAGCCAAGATTTGTAAAATGCAAATTGACACGTACACTACCAAAGCCAATATCACATTCTCGGATCGCAAGTTGTCTATCTGATAAAGTCAATTACTGCCAGCCTCAATAGCAAACAAGTTTATGCATTATTTGGAAAATAATCTTTAGGATAATACACTACTGAAGCCCAAATTACACCTACGGTTCTCGGATGATGAATCATTGATCTGGAACTATGGTGACGATGAAATGGTGAATTTCGTAAGTTTAATGATTCGAATGAGCGAACTTTAATTTTTTCTTCAAAAGGAATCATCAGGTGAATTATCCTTCCGAAATGTCAAGCTATTAGAAATGGTTAGTGATTAGAAATAGATATTTACAAGAAGGATTCTTATTCTGGAATCCACCTTAATTTCAAAACCAATCACCCGCATCGTAAGGTTAGTAAAATTAAGGAGCCGTTGATTAACAGAAATAAGGCATAGGAAGTAGGAATAAGGTAGACTGCGCGGTATATTCAAGGCTAATTGTTATCTTCGTCATTTAATGGACGCAATAATGATGGATGTTGTAAGAAAATTTGAGGTATATAAAAGCTGATAAAGGGAGGGAAAACCGTAAAATCCTGGTACTACCGGACTCTAAATTAAGTAGAAAAACTAAATCATTTTATCTAAAATAAAATATACGGACCATTTTAAAACAGTTTATTAACCTTGGGTTTTAACTTCCTAACCAAAAAGAAAATAATGAAACATCAGAAGTATATGAAATATCAAGCAACTATTATAATTTCATGTGAGTTGATGAAACCATGCTCCAAAACAAGTTAAGAAGATGCGAACATAGAACTGCATGTAACTATGGATATGTTGCTAAATCTGATCTTGCCCGTCAGGCAGTGGAAACCGGACTCACAATTAACTGGGATGATTACAGACGTATTTCATTATGTGATCGCAACGGAATGACGAGATTGATTAAAGAAGCTATAGAAATTAAATCTCGAGATGACATTCTGAATAAGGCAGCTACTGAAAAATCGTTAGGTTCGATTTTGATTACAATATTAGCTAATGATTAGAAAATACGATTGCATGAATCCGACTGTGAAGCTAGCTTCAGTAATAGATTAACAACATCGGAGTAAGACTAGCTTATTATCTATTTAATGAGAATATAGTTCTTCTAAAGTTCACGTTTATTTTTTAAAACACTTAATGAGTTGAACGCTTATTAAACGAATGCTATCTTTTTCCTCTATATTGCTTATTCTTTCGTTAAATAACTTTCAAAATCATCTTGTCTATCACTTATTTTATTTCAGATCTTAATTATGCTTCTAATTTTATTGAATATAGGCTTTCTTTTGTCTTGCTCCATCCTATAAATTAAAATCACTCGAGTCATACAGCATTTCAAACGTTAAGAATAAAAAATTAGTCTGAGGGGTGAAATGGTAGCTTAATGTCTATTGACTGCAGTTTCATTTATATGTACGTATATGTGTATTAATTATATTTAACTAAATTTAAATTAAGAAGATAATTGGTTGTAACTTTAGATGGAAAGCGATAGAGAAGTGGTTATATTTTAATAAGACTGGTTAAGAAACATACGATGAAATGTTACCGAAAACTGCGCGGCTTCCCGTGGAGTACTTGCTGAGTGCCTAATATGGAAATAGCCGCTCTATTTGATGAATGACACATTCTAACTGATGCAATGATAATTTTATTCTAACTGCATATTTTGCAAACACACGTTATATAAGAAGACACTTGTTGCACGACAGGAAATGGATTAATTTCGTGCATGCTGACTTTGGTTTATCCTTCTTGTCTTATTTGAACTAATCTGTTACTAGGTTCGCAACACTTAATACACAATTGCATGTATATGAGTTCCCCGCAACAAACAATATTTAATTAGCAGCCAGGTTTGTAGACGCGATCAATAAATGAAACAACCGCTGAAAAATCAATATACGCGATTTGAAATAAAGCGCTAAAGGTTTCACGAATCAGAATCTGAAAGTTGCTCAAAAAACAAGATTAAAAATGCAAGTATGTATTAGGTGTTGCGAACTTATGGCTATTGTGTCAGTAACCCATACCAACATTATAGTACCACAAAGGTGCATGGTACTAACACTATGGTTACCGAGTCGATACATGGTACCAACATTATGAATATCCATGTATGCTACAGTTCACCGAAATTGAGAATTACAACAATTTATGAACACCTGTTACTCCAGTAAATCCAAACACTCTGGCCTTGAACGATATAAGTTATCACATTTCGCGGTAAGCATGACATCATTCAATTCAATATATAACAGTTAAATACTGTTTTTTTGCGGAGAACTAATATATATATGCAAGTATGTATTAAGTGTTGCGAACCTAGTAACAAATTAGTTCATTTGTGACCAGAAGGATAAACCAAAGGCAGCATGAACGGAAAGTATAATCTCATGCACATTCGTTTCGTGCTTACTGGCGACTCATCAGTAGGAGCCGGTATTACGCCCTTTAACCACTATATATTTGGGTGAAGAATGTGGGATAATAGGACAGTACAATCTCCTAGACGAATGTGTAAACCTGCAATAGTGAAGCTAACATCATATAAAGTCTACGACAATGCGACTTCAACGCTAACTCACACTATTATAATATATATATATATATATATATATATGAGAGAGAGAGAGAGTCTGTAAAGGATTCTAACACTATGGCTATTGTGTTAGTAACCGATACCAAAATTATTGTACCGAAAAGGTACATGGTACTAACACTATGGTTTCCGAGTCGGAATATGGTACCAAATTGAGAATTACAACAATTTCTGGACACCTGTTACTCCAGTAAATCCATACACTCCGGCCTTGAACGATATCAGTTATCACATTTCGCGGTAAGCATGACATCATTCAGTTCAATATATAACAGTTAAATACTGTTTGTTGTGGAGAACTAATATATATATATGCAAGTATGTATGTGTTGCGACAATGCGAATTTAGCGCTAACTCACTCTATGTAACATAACATGTCTGTAAAGGATACTAACACTATGGCTAAGGTGTCCGTAACCAATACAGGTTTACAAATTCGTCTACGATTAAAATTATCTTATATATATATATATTATATATATATATATATATATATATATATATATATATATATATATATATATATACATATATATATACATATATATATATTAAATAATTTTAGGAATATGTAATAATGTCATCCGTTATTACCCGTTTTCCTACTGTATTTATTAGTTTTGGTTCTTCATGTAGTTTAGCACACTATAATATTAATATAATCTTTACTTCAGTAAGCAATCCTCGAATTACATATAACTTAATATTACAATGAACTAGAAATCAAATATTTTTTACAAACATTTGATTATATATGGTGAGAAGAATAACGACCGGTATAGTTACATTATCATCCCCATTTCTTACCTGGATGCTACTCGCAAATTCTTCATTTGGGCAGATGTTAACAAATATGTACGTTTTGCGAATCAATGTTTTGCACCAACTGTCTTCATTTTGACTCGGGATATTTCGGCCTCCTGTTACTGAAGCCTATTTCAAAGATAAGATCGCTACACCGAAAATTAGACAATAATTATGTCAAGATGATAAATTTAATTTTAAATCCTTCAATTATAATTATTATTAGATCTCTGGAGACTAGCCGTCTTTGTTTTGGACTGAAAAGTAATAAGTTACGTATAATGAACCACATGTGTTCGTTTATATAATTGAAAAAAGTGATGAATTGCAGTTTCAATTAGCACATTCCAGACATATTTTGCACACTTTCTTAAATGAAGTATTCACGAGTTGCATCCAGTTAAGATAGAAGGAATTCTTTAAATCAAGTTTACGAGCTTGAAGTAAACACCAATCCCATTGTATTTAACCAGTCGTCGAACTACCGCCAGCCGGTAGTTTTGTTATGTTGTTCGACGACTGGTTAAGTACAATGGGATTGGTGTTTACTTCAAGCTCGCAAACTTGATTTAAAGAATTGTTACCACCACCCGCGCAAACAAGTATTGTTAAAAAGGGAGAAGGAAGATAATGTGAATCCTTCGATCGCGATACTTTTCCCGGTAAATAAACAACAGTTAGTAAACTTATAGGATTCATTATGATGATAAGTTAAAATAAAAGGAGTGACAAAAGAAATTGTAAAATTTCCAACTAAAATAATGATTATAGTGATATTGTAAGAAAAAAGGGATTGCGTAACCTAAAAGTTTATTAAAAAGATCTAAATTTTATAAGAAACCCAAGTTAATATTTACAATAATTAGCTGAGAATATTACATCGGAAAAAAATGAAAAGTTCGAAATTAATCATCTCTTGATTTCGGCAAGTTATAAGCAATCCAACGTTTAGCTTGAGCCAGTTTCCGATTCGGGTTTGTTGGCTCCATAAAAATGTTTAATTTTGTATTCCAAATCGAGCCGCATTATTCATTACGTCGCCACTGTATTTATTTGCGATTGATTTCATAATGAATCATAATATTGATGCGCGTCTGTATTATATTATATATATATATATATATATATATATATATATATATATATAGTATATTAACCTAAATTGAGATCTACCAGCAGATATGAATGGAGCAGTTAAAGCTAAATTTACCACTTGAATTAATTTTCAAATTTTACTGAGAGGAGCTACCTATAAATGCATATTTAACTTGTGAATAACAAAGAAAATTATGCTATAATTGAATTTTTACTGATAGTAGACACGGCAAATAACTAAAAAAACTATTAATAAAAGAGCACACATAAACGTCATCTGAAATGATTTTGTTTAAAATGACATGACCCTTCTTTCATAAATACATATCGAAGGATCAATGAGCAACTACTGAATAACTGGAACAATGGCTACCATTTCGATTTCAGATAACTTATTAGAATCAGCTTGATTATTCACATGCCAGTATTTATCGTAAACCCTGCACAATGTTCCCATGAATATCTAACTGATGGAGATTAAAGCGTAATTTGTCGTTATTCACGTTACCGCACCGTTACCTGAAAGTTTCCCCTTTCTTCAACATCGTGTACAGCATTATTTTATGCATCAGTTCTCTGTTCTTAACCTAGTGAATGTCCCGCAAAGTTACTCAAATGGTAAACCTAGCGCACGCGCGCAAATCCGTTTTTCTTGTCGCCGTCTATCTCAGAAACCCAGTATTTTAGCAACGACTGATGCGTCATTCTATTGTAATTTAACTTCGCGTCGGAATCGAACTACTATGCTTAGTGAACGCATATTCGGCTTTTTTCCGCAACCTTCAAGTTTTATCCGTAATGTCATAACGCACGCTGTATGCTTTAATTTACATCAACGTTGCTATATAGGCCCTGGCTAGAGGAAAGGCTAACCAAGAGAAAATAGTTTTTATATATACCTGAAAATTGTGTGTGGTGTGCGGAGGGGTAGCTCGGTGTTTAGAGCAACAGATTCCGAAGCAGACGTGCCCAGTTTCGGACCCTGGGATGCGTTCTCAATAATGACGTAACCGGACTACTGGATGAATTGACTTTTCCACACTTTACAATTCTTAGTTTATACCGACAAATGTATGTGCATAATGAGTCAAGTGTTTAAATTAGGATCGCAATCTTGATCAAAGTAAATGATATGACAGCTCGGGCAGTCAATGTACGTTTTATTATTTAAACAATGCTTAATGTCGGAAATATTTACAACAGTGCCTTTCACATTGCACTGATGTTTGCGTTCGACAAGTGCGGCAAAATAAATGTTATATTTATTATTACTATTATTAAAATTTTTTTATTAAACTATGCAAACATTAGGTGGAGAAAATAGAACGATTTTGATTAGGCCGAAGTAATTCAGCTTTGAAAAACTATATAACATCGTGTACACACTTTTGTCCATACAAACAAATCCGCTTTTGTTGTTAAAGATTCTAAATCCGAACAAATTTACTTACGACTTGGTCACTTTGAAATCGATATTGGCTAACCTACAGGAACTTGGGAGAAACCTGCAGAGACGTAAACTCCAGTATTAGCGCCAGGCCGTCAAAACGAGTATGCCAAAAGACTATTGAGCGACAAACGTTGGTTCAGCAGAGAGTGACCATTTCAGATTCATAAAAAGACAGGTCATGTGAGAACCGCTACAATTCCAAGTTCGTGTCTGTCTGAGGGTGGTAGCATGCGTCTAGCCTCTTGCAATCAAAATAATAACGAGCCAATCTTATCAGCAAAGTCTATCAGACTAAACCGTGAGTCCAAATCAGTCAGAATCCTTATGTTCTCCGATTTAAAATCAGCCTCCACGGTACCAACAGTCGAATTTATTTAACGACAATATATTACAAGACGATATGCGCACTACAAACAATGCTGCACAAAACTAGTTTAATCTAGAAAGAGATTTAACACGGAATGTACATTTGACCAACAGAATCTATCAGCCTGCATTAATAAACAGTATGCGACTATGAGATAAGATATAGTAATTCTGGCATATCCTCATGACCCATCATGCAATAATTTTTTTTACAATGAAAGCTGTCTAACGTATTGATGAATCGATTTCGACTGAACAGATTTACAAACTTCCACGCTGACATCAACATTATTAGTTAGCTTATTTATACTGCAGTCAAAGATGCTGCAAATCCTATTTGGAACTGCACACGTCTTAGACCAAAAATGCTTCTTTAAATTAAGTGCGCTAGATTAGTTAAACCACAATCTCTCGGACGATAGCAAACATACCACCTGTCAAAAGTTCTGAAGCGTTTCGACTTTCTATTATCATCATCATCATCATCATCATAGTACGACAGCAAAGTGGCTAATGAGGATCAAACAACAATGCATATTTAAATTATGAAAAATATGTTGAGCGAGATAAGATAAACACCAATCTCATAGTGTCTAATCAGTCGGACGATAGCAAACATACCACAGGTCAAAAATTTGACACGTTTCGACTTCCTACAATCATCCAAAAAATACGACGGAAAATGATTGACTAGGATCAAACCACAATGCATATAATTATGAAACACTCCAAGCGAGATTAGATAAACACCAATCTCATTGTATTTAATCAGTCGGAAGATAGCAAGCATAAAACCAGTCAAAAGTTCTGACACGTTTCGACTTTCTATTATCATCATCATAGTACGACGGCAAATTGGCTAATGAGGATCAAACCGCATTGCATATATAAATTGTGAAACATATGCTGAGCGAGAATAGATAGACGCCAATCTCAAAGTGTCTAATGTGTCGGACGACAGAAAACATACCACCAGTCAAAAGTTCTGACGCCTTTCTACTTTTTATTATTATTATTATCATCATCAAAGTAAGACTGCAAAGTGGTTAATGAGGATCGAACCATACTGCATATATAAATTATGAAATTTAACACGTGCATTGGTCATTCGGACTTCTAGTTTTATCACTCATGGCATGTTTTTATCACATGTGTTTATGAATTATAACCCCCCCCCCCCCACCAGAAAATGTGAGGGCAATCTCAGTTACGTCATTTAACACTGAGTGTTTAAAACGAAAACTACTGGAAAAATAAAAGCTGCGTTAGTCAAAACGCAGATCAGGTAATTAAAATTAATCCAGTTTCGCAAAAATATTTTACATTTAAGCAATTATGAAACAAGTTGAACGAGATTAGATAAACACCAATCTCATTGTCTCTAATCAGTCGGACGATAGAAAACACCATTATTTACCCTACCACAACAGTCCCTTACGTTACCGCCAGTCCGATTATGATCGCGCCCTGATAAAGACCATGAGGGGTCGAAATGTGTACCTACGTGCGAGTGACGAAATAAAATGGAGTTGGTGTTTACCTCAAATAAACATGGAGGCACGCCCGTTTCAGCCGATCAAACTATTGATTAGGCTTCCAAAAAACAGAAGGAACCATGTTAGTGTGGATCAATTGACTTTTACATTATATCTCACAAAAATTAAGCATTTTTCAGTTATTCGGCAGCCAATTTCCTCATCGGACAATTAAGAATGCACAAATCTAGAAACTTCTGTTGAAAATTTTCAACACAAACTAAAATAAAACAGGCAACAATAATCAGAATGGATTTTTATTATTGTTTTCAACATAAATTAAAATCAAGACGTGACACAACAAAGTAAAAAATTGTGCAGACAACAAAATCACCTCAAACGCATCTGCTTCCCGTAACCGTCCTATTTACGACGTACACATAGAATAGGGATAGCTTTCAAGCATAAAAAAAACATGTAGACACCATCAAATGGTGAGTAAAAAAGTACACGTTTAATAGAATAGTGAAGAATACTGTGCTAATATTCAAGCTCGGCTATAGTGATGGTAATAAAGTCAATTCATTCATTTCTGACATTCACAGCGCCCAACGTGCACCAATATTGAGCTACAATTATTTTTGGGGGGAAATTTAACAGTACAAGTGTGTTGTAGGTTTCACGCAAGTGGAACATATATGCAATTATACAAAACCATGCATATCATAACAAGTCACTCCCCCTAACTGTGGATAAAACTTTCTGTCACTGAAAATAATCTGTTCGACGCATCAAATAAAAGAAGCATTTCCGCTCTTCACAAGCAATTCATCAAACGACGACCTCGAACTCGTTTAGTTGCAGTTTAGCTGGCGCACAGACATGTTGAAGTTGGTAGCCGCCTGGTACTGCAATTGATACGCAAGTGGGTGAATTTTGAAGCCGTAGAGCCTAAAACAAGATTGAGAACGAATTTCTTTTAAAAAAACAGTTTTTGAGTTTCCACTTATTACATAATCGCTTAAACTTGAAATAAATACTTGTTATAAGGTTAACTGATATGCGTTGCGAGTAAACACAACAAAATGCTTCAATTATAATGATTAGGGATGGGAGGGGCTGACTATTAGTTCGACCAATCATGCTAGGCCCATCTTGTTTTCACAACTCGAATATCATAGAAGCATCAAAAGTAGAGCATGAAAAGTCAAACTGATACAACAAACCTTACACGTCGACATGGCCTATAATGATGATATTGTTTCTACAAACATAGCTTACCGTATGTGTTGAATAAAAGGCTGAAGTGACTTCGCTACCGTGATTTATGCAAGAACGGCTATCAGTCTAGACTAGATCGTTGATCATTCCCTGTTTAAAGGTTTATTTTTTGTAAAATGCAAGGTTAAACAGGACTCCCACAGTTGATGTGACAATTTGTTTACCTTTTTGATTAATTAAGCTATACCGGCGGTGACCCAGGTCTGTTTTGGCATAACATACCGACCAGTGAGGAAAAGTCGAACAACGCAATTTCAACATTTAAAGGTGCATTATAAAGTGAAGATATTGATGGTTTATCTGGATCGAAGCCACAATTCTGCATACTTATGTTATTGGTTTCTTAATCAGCCAAATTTTGGTGGGCTCCTTAGAGAGCTTCGAACGAGGCTTCTAAGAAACAGCTGTCGTAGTGTGACATAAAAATCAAGTGCAGATAGTCGATGCAATTTCGCGCCATCTTTTTCTTGCAAGTCTTGTGTCAAATTCAGCTTGACGTAGACAATAACTTAACTATATCCTTTGCTTGCATTATACACCAAAAATTATTTTCTCAACAGACGGTGCTCACAACAGCATAAACAGAGGACACGCACACACATAAAGACAGAATGACAAACAGACAGAAATCGGTCATCTATACTTAGAGTACAAATAAATTTCTTCCGTATTTCCAGTTAAGAAGATAGGACTAATAGCTTTGACCTTTGGCAAAACGAAAAATGATTGCCGAGATTATTCCTCGTCGAACACTGTTTGGCTTTTTATCACTTAAAAGTGTGTGTGAACAAAACACAGATTATTTTATTGTGTTTTTGTGCAATTAAGCAACTATGCAACATAAATCTTGAGAGATCGTTTTTTGTTAAAAATACACACATACAATCTAACAATGGAGCAGATACGTTTTGCATTTGGAGACTAATTAGAACGTGAACAGTATACAAACGAATTCTAATTTTGACGCTGAGTTAGCTTGTTGTTTAGACACTTCCGTGTGGTCGAAATGACTACGGATCTTTTTCTAAATACGACAGGCGGGTCTCTTGAAATATCAAGAAGCATTTTTTGGTGTACGTGATACATGCTCCGTTGCAAAAGGAGTCTATTAAGCAAAATCAATCCAACGTAGACTCTTGAACAGTATCTACAGTAGCTACAAAATTTATTTCCATAATGTTGAGTTTCTCAACGAAATGAAATAAATGAAACAAGAGTACAGCTGATCCAATTTACCGTAATAACGCAATTTTATTAAATAATCCAATAAGGGAAGGCACTAGTTGCTAAAAGAATAAAATTTTTAAAAATGATCAGAACTGACACTTTCACAACGAGTCACGTGCGTGGATTTAAACGATCGAATTTCGCCTCGCTTCAAAGAAATCATCGTAAATATTTTAGTAGGAAAATTAATAAACATGGAACGATGTCGCGTCATCTGTTGGTGTGATAGACCTAGTATGTGTTACCAGTAAGCATGGGTGGTCATATTTCGAAATGAAAATTAAAATAGAGATCAGTGTCAACCACAGTGCGTTGCGTAGGTCTTCAAGATCGAAAAACAAGGCTTTTCTACTCCACTACGCTACTATGTAAAATATCAGTAGGGAGATAGTTTTGCGTATGATAGCGAGAATGCTTAATTAAAATTAAGCAGATCGCGTCGAAAGTCACAGTCCTCGTAATTTTATTTACACCACATGATAGTTTGGCAGCCGATGGCATACATCGGCACAATCGATAGGAGCATACAGACTTGCTTTCAGACGGGCGATAAATTTATTTTAACGATCATTGATTGCACGAGTGGTGATAGTAATAATTTAAAACAAGTTTGCGTGCTATAAATAAACACCAATCCTGTTGTATTTGACCAGTCGCACAAAACAGAAAAACTATCGTCAGTCACACGTTATGACACGTTTCGACCGTCCATGATCATCATAATGGGGGCATGCATAAGGAAAGCAAAAGTAGATATACGCCTTTCATCTCTAGTAATCTCACACATTTTTTGCTTGGCTGAAAGTTTCGGTTGCAAAATTATCATTTAATAATGAATATTAACGTTTTGCAGCTTTCGCCACACATAGTAATCTAAGTTAACAATAATTGACATCTTGAATGTTTTGCTATCCCTACACATGCCTTGCGGCCTGACTTTCACTAGTCCGAAAGCCGTCGTGCTCTGGTGACGGACATGGGAGGTCAAAAGGCGCCAAAAGTGTGATATGATAGTAGTTTTGTTGTGTTAGGCGAATGGCTTGATAAATTCATTTAATTATTGACAAAAATCATCACCAGCACGCCGCTGGAGCCACAAGCTTTATGTCATTTACTGCCAGACCGGAAGTTTCTATGAACACTAGTAAGAAAAACAAGAAAAATCGAAAGAAATAACAATTGAATTTCATCGGAAAAAAATCAGCAAATATATCAATCATAGAAGCAATGCAGCGTAATTTAAAAACCGATGTTTGGCGTGAGCAAGCTCATGAAATCAGTATTTTTGCTTTCAATCACAGTAAAGTGAAGTCTGCAAAAGAACACTAGATGTCCAATTCTAAGTGTAGGAAGATGGGTTGGATTCAGTTACTTCTCTATTAAGAGAGCATCATCCAATTTTAGGCTGCAATGCCAAGGTTTCCTTCAGCATTCAAGATCTGTCTTATTTGCCAGGTACTCTTGATCTCATTCTGTCACTGCCCTTTGGGCCCAGAGTTTTAACTGAAAAGTCAAACGGAGTTTGGGCCGTATATGAGGAAAGTAAAGGGTGTCCCGATAGAACAGACAAGTTTTGTGCTTCCGTTTCCTGTATGCCCTAAAGAGATACGGTGATTATTATCCCGAAAGCTTCAAGGCCACTAGTTAATCGTCTCACTGTAACAATGATGCATGAAGCTTACCTGGCAACAAACTGTTTAGGAGCGCGTTTCGGTCTATAGTGCGGATAGACGAGGAACAGCATATGGGGAAATCCGGTGCCGAAATATGCTCCATCTACATGATGGTGACGGCTCGATTTCGGTGTGTACACATCTTGACAGCGTGGGCAATACAACTTCACCATCGCCTCACCTGGCACGTCTGACAAGCCTATTGGTAAAGTCGGCTGATTCTCACAATATACCTTTGCAAACAGATGAAGTAAAGCAACGTAATATATCAAAAAATATTTAGGCAAGTTTAAAGAGAAACGGTAACCTCATTCAATTGCAGAATTGATGACCACAAATTGGTTTTTCTGTAAGCATGTTGACAACCCTGACGATGGAACTGGAAATAGGGTTCCATAAGTTTTGGACAAATTCTGAAAAACCTGGCTCAACAGCGTTATCGAACAATCTATTTGTGGACGGCTTCAGAGTGACGGGACCAGTGACAACCCATCAATCAATGCAAAAAACAAGCTGTGCACCTGTCAATGTAAACGAATCAAGAATTTACCGATCTATGAGTACTATCAAGTATCCCGTAATAGAGTATTGCCGAAACAACGTGAAAATTGACAGCGCTGCGCAAGGAACAAATTCATTTAAAAACTAGAAACAGTTCATAACAAGCGCATGTACCAGAATAGTTAATAAATTAAGCAACGTATTTAATCTTGAGGAAGCCCGTACATATAATCAAGCTTAGCGACTAGCTGGTTTTTCAGCATAGATGACTGCCAAATGGCCTCGCGCCACATTACCTAACGATCAACACGTGGAAAAGCACATGCAATCGATAGACGAATGTGCACAACCGATAGGGACATCACAAAAAATAGTTCGGTGGATTGGAGCAAAACTTACACGTGGGCAAAATCCGAAATCCCCCTGCTGCCACTTGTCTCCCATCACACTGATGCCGCGATTCGTGAGGATGTAACGCGCATGAATCAAACCGTAAAGCATCTCTGCGGACTGCTCAAGGATGTCTGATTCCGTCGGGTTGTTCTCCAATTCGTCATCTTCATCATAAAAGATTTAAATTAAATAAAGGAACAAAAATGAATTAAAGTTAATCAGATGTCTAGAAGTTAGATACAGTTTGCTGTACATGAGATCATACTTTCCCTTCATGCTGACTTTAATTTATCCTTCTGGTCATGTTTGAACAAATTTGTTGCTGCCTTGACGCAATGCTGACTTCGTCATAATGGTGTAGTGTGGAGGCTTAGTTTGCCTCACTCTGGGAGTTATCTTGAGAAATAAACTAGTAGTAACCAGAACCGGTTTCTCTCTCCTCACTATCATAAAACACACTAATAATTTGTATCTAAATTATCTTTGTCGTTATATATTTTTTCTCGATTCTTATGGTTATATGGCAGTGGAACATAAGTCATTTTTGGCTTTTGTACGGCTTGGCATAATTACAATGATGATGCGCAACAAATAATACATAATTAAATAAAAGTTAATCAGAGCTGTTACCGTCATTTAGTATACCAGGAATAATAAACAATGAACATTATAAATGAAACAATGCAAATACCATGAACTTTGACAACTTACTTACTTACTTTACTTCGGCTGACTCCTTTTGGAGGATAAGCCGGCTCCACATTTCATGGAGTTTCTTGGGAATTTGGTACAAGTGGTGTCCCCTCACCACTCGGCTTTTTGATCGAGGACGCACCTCTAGCCTTTGCATATCCAAGCGCAGTCTGCAAGGCAGCAGTAAGTTGCATGGTTGCCGGTGGCTGTTGAGAGCTCATTCGCCATTCGGAAGTACGGGTACCGTCCAGGAGTCCATGTAATCCTGTGGCTGTTGAACCATTTTGTGGCGGGGAACACACGCCGAGTCATGGTGCCGTCGTCGGGCTCATGTGGTATTTATAGGAGATCCGATTGCCGGTCTGAAATCCACCACGCCCTGGTGACACCACTAATAAGAATATATATATATATATATATATATATATATATATATATATATATATATATATATATATATATAATGGAGACAGCCGCGCATTTGCACTGCGGTTTGACCCTCGCTGTCTGATAGATAGAGACGCGTCAGCACATGTGCCTGACGATAGTATTGCTATGTTGTGGTACTGGTTAGATGCAACGGGATTGGCGTTTTTCTAAAACTTGCAAATTTGATTACCAGAATTGTTATCCCCGCCCGAAAAATCAACGATCGTTCTATAATAGGACCAGCCTGTCTGCTAGAATGGGGTCGCTATGCTTATCAATTTTCACGGTTGGAAATCTTGTGTAATGTAGCACTGAATCAAACTCAGTGGGGGTTTGTTGTAAATACTTCTATTAGAATAATCCACTGATCTATTTTCGACTGTTTTAGTTCCAGAGTTCACTTTCAGATGAAATGATGAAACCTTAGAGCAGCTATTTCCTCAGTTTTGTCTCACCATGTGATGAAATTTGTCTAAATTAAGTGGTTGTGGATATCAAGTCGGCCTCACATCTCCATGCGCTACTTAGGAAGTTCTTTCGCTCTAGAATAGATAGCTCGCTCCATCCAATTTCTTCGTTGCTTATAGGTATATTTTAATGGTTATATAGCAGTTGAAAAACAGTGATTTAGGCTTGTAGCAATAGCCCACTTTGAGACTAAGAACGCAACAAGGATCCTATACAGGGATGACATTAATTCAACAGAAAGTTCTCGCAGAAGCGTCCGTATTAGGGTGAAGCAGTCAGCACAATGATGGAAGCAGACTTCGAGCCGCAGAAGTGAACATAAACTACTAAATATTTGTTAATGTCTTTTACTAAATCCATGCTCTTTATCTGAGCCAAATTCTATATATAATTGATAAAAAATGAAGCATGTGTGTGAAGATCATAAATGGTTTCTGACGGGTTGGAAACGTTGATCTAAGGACTGTCTGCACAAATGAACAATTTGACTACAGAATTAGGCATAATAAAGTCTCGACTGGATGATACATTAATAATAAATTCTGATGGAATCCGCATAAACGACCCAGTCAATATTTAATTCTGTTTTAAAAGATAACGCCAATGTTGATCAAAAATTTCCAGACATACTATAAATGAAAATGTCATAGATTAAATAGAATAAATCTATATAAATAAATTTATTTAAATATTAGGAAAGGCGCGCCTAGTAACAAGTTAGTCACTTTCAATCAGGAAAATACACTGAAGACTTTATGAGTTGAATATTACTAAATCAGGCGTTTAGTCCACTTCCTTTGTATCCTTGACGTCCAAGATGATGATGACATCTTGAACGTTAAGAATACAAAGGAAGTAGACTTCCTAAAATTGACCCACAGTCCACTGGGTCCAACATCATTGTCAAAGACAGCACCGCATCAATATGCTTTATTTAAGTACGTATTATGTGTTGCGAACCTAGTAAACCCAAATTGAGAATTACAACAATTTCTGAACACCTGTTTCTCCAGTAAATCCATACACTCTGGCCTTGATTGATATCAGTTATCACATTTCGCGGTAAGCATGACATCATTCAATTCAATATATTACAGTTAAATACTGTTTGTTGCGGAGAACCAATATATATGCAAGTATGTATTAGGTTTTGCGAACCTAGTAACAAATTAGTTCAGTTGTGACCAGAAAGATAAACCAAAGGCAGCATGAACAGAAAGTATAATCTCATGCACATTCGTTTCGTGCTTACTGGCGGCTCATCAGTAGGAGCCGGTCTAACGCCCTTTAACCACATTATATTTTGGTGAGGAATATGAGATAATAGGACGGTACAATAACCTATGACGCAGTATATATATATATATATATATATATATATATATATATATATATATATATATAGTATATAGTGTGAGTTAGCGTTGAAGTCGCATTGTCGTAGACTTTATATGATGTTAGCATCACTACTGCAGGTTTACACATTCGTCTAGGAGATTGTACCGTCCTATTATCCCACATTCTTCACCCAAATATATAGTGGTTAAAGGGCGTAATATCGGCTCCTACTGATGAGTCGCCAGTAAGCACGAAACGAATATGCACATTGGATTATACTTTCCGTTCATGCTGCCTTTGGTTTATCATTCTGGTCCCAAATGAACTAATTTTTTACTAGGTTCGCAACAACTAATACATACTTGCATATATATTAGTTCTCCGCAACAGACAGTATGCAATATGCTTTATTGTAGGCTAACCTAGAAAACCAAAGGCGTGAGACACCAATTCTTAGCGTGGCGTGTAGTTTTGTAAATATAAAGTGTCATCATTGACCTGGTTGTACGGAAACCTTTCACAATGTAGAAGCGACATCACCAAGGCGCAATGCATCATAAACACGAACAAAAACAATTATAAAGTCGGTTAGGTTCAGTCTACAGTAGTTTGAAGGGAAATAAGAGATTTCTTTAACTGACCTAGAACAAGACAGCCAATCGCCTTGCACACATCCGAAGCAAAATGCATGTCGCTATTATTAGCAGTATTTTGAGTTAATTTCGTTTGTGAGGTTTCAACAGTTTCACGCAAACAGGCGACCAGTTGCAGAAGCAAGCTTTTCACAGACGCTTTTATTGTACTCTGTTGAGAGAGGCTCGTTTCGTTCGGTTTAGGCAAACTCAAGAATTGCCCATTCTTATCTGACAAGAAACAGCACAGCGTGGCCACACACACCGAATACAATTTATGGTGGTCATCATCGATAGTGATCAAAACCTGTTCATCTTAAAGAAATAAAATAGAAACTATGCTGGTTAAATAACAGTGCAATATATATATATATATATATATATATATATATATATATATAATTAGAAGAAAGAACACATTAATAACAAAGTGGATAAAGGCCATTTATTTCGTGAATACTAATTATCTCTTATACAATCATACATATTTATACATTTTGGGTTTTCAATTGATTATGCTAGTGGTAACAAATCTGACTCGTTTTTACTTCTGTTTCTTGTTTTGGCTAGTTGGTGAGTGTGTATGCGTTTGTGTTTGTGTGTATGCGTGTTTGCATGTAAAGGTCATTCTCGCAGTATTGCAAAGTGATGTCATTATTGTTTTGATGGCTTGAGAATTAACCATTTGTGCGCATTGTTCACTGTTACATATACAAGTGCTATTTTTCCCAGTATAGTTGATCGTTTCACCTTGTTGCGCAAATTTATCATTTCCACATGGTAACAGCGCCAGTGTGGATTGCAGTGTTAAACGCTCACATTGTTTGGAAACTTCTGTCACCGTATGCGCCTCTGTTATTTCCACTTCAGTTTGTTGCCAATCCGATTGTATGTTTGTTGATTCTAGTCGAGGGCCTGTTTGTTCTTGGCTGGATACTAGTAGATTGTTGTTGAATTTTGTTATTCTTGGCCAGTCGATAAGAATATCATGTTGATGAAACTTTTGAATATTAAGGTCAGGTGCTTGTTGTTTTATGTAATATTTAAAAGTTTCATCAACATGATATTCTTATCGACTGGCTAAGAATAACAAAATTCAACAACAATCTACTAGTATTTACAAGTACATAAACATTTGTTGCGCAGGCGGAGATAATAATGAATTAAATCAAGATTGCGATCTTGATATTAACACCTGTCCCAATATGTGCATACATTTGCCAGTATAAACTGAGCATTTTGTAATGTATGTTACGTAATGAATTGCCTTTTCTACACTATAAAATACTTAGTTTATACTGAAAAATATATGTACATAATGGGACAGGTGTTTTATCAGGATCACAAGCTTGATTTAATTCATTAACTGTCTTACAATAGGATGAAGTTTTTATTTATTTGTGGGAACTATTCACGGCAGAAAATGTTTCACTAAATCAAATTCATAAACGTTTTCTAACGGTTCTCTTGCGAATTACGCCGAATAGGTAGCTCAGTGTTATCGTGGCCTGTAATCAATATACGAAACATCCAATACATAAGCCTTCCGTAATTCAAGAGCCATTTTCATTGACAATATTTTGTAGGAAATTTAGGAACAAATCAAGTATTGATCACATGTCCCAAAAAGTAATGGTATTGAGATGGCCATTTTTATGGACAAGATTTTGTAGGAAACTTACGAACAAGACAAGTCGTGATCACACGTTCCAATAAGTAATGGTATTGAGATTGGCTCTGCTTTCGCTCCGATCATGGGAGACATGCCGATGCGCACATTGGAACAGAAGAGTGATGTGAAACTTTACAATCGTCGAGACGATGGCATATTTTTGCTTTGTGAAAGTCATGTGCATGCTGAAGAACTGCTCGATAAATGCACCAAATGGTGTAAAAAAATACGCTTTACAATTTAAAATTAAGAGAACGACACTCCAGCGTTCATTAGTGTGCAGCTCAAACATAAAAATGAGCGCGCATAGTGTAGTCTTCCAACCGAAACCATATACAGGCATATACATTTTTATATATTCTAACGGGCAAGAAAACTGCGTATATTCACACACAACGCAAAGGTGTAGAGACAATAAATCGCATAAAGTACAGAGTGCGTTTCGCTTTGGCGTTCACATATGTTGCAGCTGACTTAGTTTTGCTAACATACACCACCAAATGTCATCCACCTAGTGTAAAAGACAATTCCACTGCCGTCCGCATCCAACATCATCTTGAATTCAATGTGTACCTGTGGCCCATAATACCTACTCTTTCAATAACAAATACCTATTACCAGATATGATAAGAAAAAATAAATTTACAATGACACTTTATTGCTTTCGATTTAATTTCTCAACTGATTTACTGGAGGAATAAACCAAAAAAATACTTTTTTTTTAAATAAAAAAACAGTCCAATTAAAAAATACACATATATATATATAATGTTCAAAAAATATGCAACATATCAAAGCACAGATTTGCATGGGCTAGGGAAGCCACAAAGTAACGCCAGTACACGAACAAATTGTTTCTGCTTGCACAGTTCTGGACGTCGATGTATTGAAATATCGTCCATCTAGGGAAGCATGTCAGCACTCCTAGCTAAGATTAAAATTGGCAAGCGCTTTGTTGGTATATCGCATTTTTTACAAGACATAACATGTTCAGTTATAGATGTACGTGCAACTCAGTTATTATTTTGCACCAACCAGATTGGTATGTGCTCCGACAAGCGTGAATTCAAACTTCTGCTGCATCTTCTTACATACGATTGTCTACAGAAGCAATTCCGTTTATAGTTAACGTTAGATGCAGATTGCAGTGGAATTTTGTGCTCCACACTAGAGAGTGAATGAAAAGACCGGCGTTGGGCCAATTAATTAGTCTAATTTTCCGTCTAAAATGTTGAAATAAGCGGAAATGTAATGAAGAACAGTTTTAGATGGGACTTGTAAAGCCTCAAGGTAATGCCAGTGCATGCACAATTTGCTTTGCTTACACAGGTCTTGACAACGTCGATTTATTAAAATCGCCTACAAATAGGTAAACATTCTGAAACAACCAGCATTAATTACAATTGAAAAGCGCTTTGATGTCATGTCGCAATTTGCACAGAACAAAACATGTTAAGCTTTGAACAAAGAAGTTGTTTTTTTTACAGTGAGTATTGTGTTAATGTTGCGACGATGGAGCGAGAAAAGACGCCCCGAAACGTGGAAGACAAAAATTCATCAAAACTTGGTGTTGCAGCATTTCCGGTGGTCAGTACACGTGTGGAAAGCTTAGGAATGACGGAAGCAGTAGGCACCTATCCACCAGTCAAACAACCACGCCTTGCGCCCGGAAATGTAAAGAAATCAAGATTTCACCGACGCACGAGTTCTATCAATTGTCCCACAATAGTCGACTGCGGATACAAATCGGAAGACGTTTAGTGGTAAAAAAAGAGCAGCAATATGAATGTGGAAAGTTGATTGCATAATTTCTTACCACTAGTAGCTGTGCTATCTGCCACAATTGGTGTTTGTTGCAGAAAATGACAAAACATATCCAGTAAAGCGATACTACCAACAACGTTCAGTTGATAGAATTTGTGTTCATTGCCGGGTTGTTCCTGTTTCAATCGTTGATCGCTCTGGATAAAACCACTAGCCAGGTGAGACGACTGTACCTCATCATGTATATTGCGTATCAGATCAGTTACTGAAAAAAATCGAAAGAATCAAACAAATCACGTGAAACTCAAAATTGCGAAAGTCATAAGCGGTGTCAAAGTTGATTTCCTGTCACCCTATCGCCATTCTGTTATCCGACGTTTGAACAAAATCTATACTTAACTGTAGAGACATAACCACGTTTAAACTACGTGCATTTCGAACTCTTACAGATCACTGGTGATTAAAATGCTAAGCTCGGTAAAGACTGCATGGATAGCGGATCCATACGCGGATGGATGTTGCAACACTGGTATCGGGATCTCAAATACTTACTTTGCACGTAATCCGGTTATAGTGAAGCAAGGGGTCGTCGCTGGCATCTTGCCAGAGGGCTCAGCAACGTTAAACAGGCAGATAGCACGATTTCAATGTAACCAAATCGACCAAATTCCACTAACCGTTAATGTGTAAACATTCCACGAGTGCTGCAACCATTTAATTGCAACGTTTGGACCATAAAAATCCGTGTTAAACTGCACTACGGCGTAGCCGTCCACATCACGTACGACTGCACGTGTACAATCAAACGGATGACGGTGAACAGCAAGTCTTATGGCAGGCTTATTCTGAGCCACCTGTATTTAGTACTGACACCGTGTTTGACCGCATCAGGAATGCTATAAAGGATAGGCCAGAGCAATTTGTGAGGAGAGAGAAGCGTACTAGGCCACCTGAGATATCACTTCAACGGCAATTGAGATGCACGGATAAATGATAAATACACATTTTAAACTCTTGAGTTACACCATCAGCAGTCCAACAAAATTGATATTTAAGACTTCTCGGTTTCTATCGACGTTGTGGCGCGCACGCTGTTATGATTAATGATCGGGTTCCGGCTAAAATGTATCGTCTACATGAAACCTATCATGCTGACTCAGTAGCTTCCGGACAAGTATAATTTTGCTGTTTTTTACAATTTACTCCGGCCTTCGACAAAAACGTGTCATTGCTCCTTTTAAAAGTATTTTGGATTCACTATTTGGAAACTGTAATTATGGCCAGATTTTATCAGAGGCCCAAGATTAAGCCAAACAGCGTATTGTGCCCTGTTGTCAATGAATTCGTCTGCATGAGACGCCTCGATAAAACCTGACAGGTTGCCTCAACCAATGTTCGTTCAATCGAATACCATATCCCCAGATAGCATGGTATCTGTTCTATAATGACAGATTTGGGGTGGCTAAATGGAACTTTAGATCTAAACAGATGCAATAGGGGCTCAATCTGCAGGAAAGGCTAACAAAAGCATGAGTTAGTATATGAATTAAAATTGTGTAGTGTGCGAAAGATTGGCTCAGCGGTTAGACTCACAGACTCCGAAGCAGACGTGCCCAGGTTCGAGCCCTGTTTGCATGAAATTCTCGACAGTACGTAATGAGTACCTAATGAGGACGAAACCCGTCTACTGGATGAATTACCTTTACCAAATTACACAATGCTTAGTTTATACTTACAAATATGTAGATAATGGTTCAGGTGTTTATATTAAGAACAAAACATTGATACAGCATAATTATTATCACCACCCGTAGAACCAGTAACCGTTTAGGCACACATTAATTCCTCCGTTATGATTGTGAGGCATGGAACCAGAACGTTTACAGTTGCAACCTTCTAGACCGTTTTGTAAAAAAATGTGCTCGCTCGGTTTAATGCATGTCATTGTCGACTGCCGGTAGTTTTGTTATGTTGTTCGACGACTGGTTAAATACAATGGGATTGGTGTTTACTTCAATCTCGCAAACTTGATTTAAAGAATTATGAATATAATGTTTGAAAGACCAGTAATGGTAGGCTCACGACGACAAATTGTATAACGCAATTCAAACCGATATATATATATATATATATATATATATATATATATATATATATATATATTTGTGTGTGTGTGAATACAAATACGTACTCCATGGAATAACATTTATTAATAAATCTTATTTCTACCAGTATCTACAGCCATTGTTCTGGATTCGTTGAGTATATTCGTTCATCCAATCCCAACTGTACATTTGTCGTAACCAATCCCCTCTTAGCTATGTTGGTCTTTGTTTTGCACAGTGTTAGAATGCGCAAAGCAAAGGCCAGCATAACGAAGAGGAGATTGGTTACAACACATGTACAGTGGAATTGGATGAACGAATATACTAACGAATCCAGAACAATGGCTGTAGATACTGGTAGAAATAAGATTTATTAATAAATGTTATTCCATGGAGTACGTTGTTTTGTTCTTACATTTTAAAAATGGTGAAATTAGAAACTATCAATATATATATATATATATATATATATATATATATATATATATATATATATATATACATATATATACATATATATCATATATATATATATATACGCAAAGAATGATTCAAAAAGAAGTCAAACTAGATTGGAATGTAAACATAACAAAAAAACATAACTAAATGGAAATTACCTGATCCGCATTTTGACTAACACAGCTTTCAATGTTCCAGTAATTTTCTTTTGACAATATATTTCGGCCTAACTTACCGTAGGCCTTCATCAGTTGCATTTCATGAAACAAATGAAGCAATGTTTCGTAAATGCAACTGATGAAGGCCTACGGTAAGTTAGGCTGAAATATTTTGTCAAAAGAAAATTACTGGAACAATGAAAGCTGCGTTAGTCAAAATGCAGATCAGGTAATTTCAATTAATCGCAACAAATAACTTCCTTAAAAACTAAATGGACACGGGTAGCGCTGGCGATGATAAAATCTACTTCAATGAAGGTGTAAATCATGATATAAACACCTGATCCATTATATACTTTTATTTATCAGAACAAATTAAGCATTTTATAGCGTAGAAAAGGCAATTCAACAAGTAGATCGGTTTCGTACTTATTGGGAACTCATCACGTACTGTCCAGAGACCTGTTTGCGGTAAATTCTGGACAGCACGTGACGAGTTATCATTAATGACGAAACCGGTCTAGTGGAAGAATTGCCTTTTTTATATCAAAATCGCAACCTTGATTAAAGTAAACAAACAAAATATAACACAATGAGTATTTGTGTATACATTCAAAATGAAGGTGAGGACACAGCATACAGTTTTACGAAAAAGATGTAATCCGCATTGCGAAATAAGCGTAGCAAAGGTTTGATTGGTTACGAGAAATTTACGGTTTAATTGGATAAACGAAAATGTCATTAGCGAATCCCAAATAATGGTTGTAGATACTGGTAGAAATGATATTCTACGGTTTGTTTTTCTATCATTCTATATATATATATATATATATATATATATATATATATATATATCACTAAAACTTTGTTTGAGCTTGGACTGTTTGCGGTTGAGTATACTAGTTCGGCATTTACCAATCAACGAATACGACATGCTTTATAAAACGCAGAGGCTTTTCAGACTGTCTATGTTTAATATTCAATTTTGTGAATATTGGCTACAGTTACTGAAGCTCAGCATAACAATGCAAACTAATTCCACAACGCAAATTTTCAAGGTACACAAAAGGATTTAAAAAGGTCAAGCGAAAAAAATTAAATCAATTTATTGAAGTAAAATTCTGCCATACCTACCTTTTACAATATCTGCTTTTGTAACTATAGTGCATTTTGTCTCTTCTACAGCGTGTGCAATCAACTGGGAAAACAAAAAAATTTAATTACATGAGACAAATTCGTAACAAAATATAAATAAAGAAGGCGTATTTCTTTTAACTACATTGACAACTAATAAATCATGAAACGGCATTTTATTTTTAGCCATTTCGTCTATGAATAGTTATTATAAATTATCGAATATGCATACAGCAACAGAAAACAGAGCCGCAAACACTGTGTGTTCCGAAAACGCACCCTCAATGACATGGCATAGAGATAAAGGAGTTTATAGTGGACAACAAAACAACCAGTCAAACAGCAGTTATTCTTTAAATAAAGTTTGCGAGCTTGAAGTAAACACCAATCCCTTTGTATTTAACCAGTCGTAGAACAACATAACAAAACTACCACCAGTCGCACGCACTGACGCGTGTCGACCTTCCATGATCATCATCAGAGTACAACGGCAAACTGACTAGCGAGGATCAATCCGCATTGCATATTGCAATCAATTAATGTCTAAGACAGCAGTTAGTCAACTTTGTGTAGTCATAGAAAGTTAGGCTCTTAAGACCGGATTAGCTTGCTGTCGGTACTAAAAGGATGCAATTTTACACCTTTAAAAGGAATTAGGTGTTCTTCAGCTGTATTGTCTTGTAACTGTCCTCATTTGCCCAGTTAACTTGTACTAGCTCGAAAACGGAATAGAGAGTGAGGAGGATAGGGGAAGACTTTCGAGGCTAACTCATCATCATCATAATGGAGAACAATACAAAAGCCGTTGATAATAGAGATAAAAAAACAAGGTAAAATAAAAAAGACAAAACTTACAATTAAAAAAGAGTGATTTATGACGGGAATCTAGTTGATACGAGTATGTGTACCCAGGTAACGTGCTTCTAGAACGGGAGTGTATAGTTTTTAGTAGCATAGACGCAGTACACCAACGAACTACTTGCGCGATTAATGTGCCAAAAAACACACACGTGTGAACACACCGAAGTTGGATTATGAGAAGGCTTCAGTCAAATTATTACGCGGCCACCTCGAAGACTATCAACGGAAATCAAAAGTGCGCAATATGTTGATGAAGACGAGAACAGCAATCTAGCAATAGAGAAGCAGCGTCGCCAGTGTACTTTGTGCTAGATCTGCCCAAAGCTCGAGCATGTTAACCACACTAAACCGCCAAACGGCGTAACATGAGCACAATAAACTGAAGCTTCTCTGCTGCGTAACCATTAAATTTAGAATTATGTGAATTGTAAACGAACATAAAGTGGCCCATTCCTAGTGAAAGGCGTAATGGTATCCATTTTTCCTGAATGTATTGCCGTGTGGATGCACTAATTTATAGATTTCTGGATTATTGCATGCGTTCAGATATGTAACTAGGCATAAGTGGATGTACGCACGAATGTATTAATTGATGCATTGCTGTATGGCTGTTGGTGCATGTATGGATGACAGCTATCGCATATGATTTTATCAGAAACTAAGCAAAATCCAACTTGTCTCAGAAAAATTCGTTTTAGCATTTCCATTACGACGGTCATTAGGCTTTTAATTTCGATTGCCTGAAGCACATTTCTGTCATATAAATGCATATAATAGCAGCCATGATCACACAAGGTATGCCTGCATACACATCCATACAAAAGCCAAAAGTGACTCATGTTTCACTGACATATAACCATAAGTCGTTAATTGATATATGTGGATTGTAAAAGAACACTAGGTCGCCCATTCCTGGTGAGGATGTTTTGTATTCGGAATTTTTCTTCTTTTAGATAGTCCACCAACCAAGACTGATGAACAGTAACGGCCAAGATGCCAGTGGATAAAGTTTCCTTCAGCAGTCGAAACTTGAGAAATATTCCAAAACAAATAGTGACAAAATTTTGACCGCATCAGCGGATATCCTACTCGCTTTGGAGTAAAAAGCAGTTGAACAATTGAAAGATACAGAAGGCATGGTTTACCAGGGATTGCGTAGCAAAGTTTCCAGTTACACATTTAATTGCCATCTGGTAACATTTTGATGTTCACAGTAGCACAGTACCTTCAGCTAGACGTTGTACCTCTGGTATTCAAACAACCGAGGCAGCAGGAAAAGGATTTTTGATTGAGTATCTCTATTTAGCATGTCTTGTTCTTGGAAAGACCGAACAAGCAGTGAGGGTTTTAGATAGTGTTTCGCTTCATTTACCTGGCCTGTCACAGACACACAAGTCTAAAGAGCCCAATCTACTAGGAGCATCTAATTAAGATGTCTTCGAAAGCCTTCGCGATTTCTTCTGTCACCAAGATCAAGTCAGCTACGCGAAGATGAGAAACTAGACTTTCATTGTAGGACAACGTTGGAGAGGTATGTTGTGGTTATTTTAAGAGAAATTTAAGAGAGAAAAAGTATAAAATCGCACCAATCAGTCACTATTACGTTATGAAATCTGCAACAACGAAACTTATGTTACTGTTACAGTGCCATTAATCTTAACCGTCTAACGCTCCGGCATCAAGAGGCTGATTTAGACCAGCAAACAGATTCATCATCATCATGTCCAGCCATACAAAAGTCAAAAGTGACTAATGTTTCACTGCTATATAACCATAAGGAGTGAAAAAAGTATAAAAGTGAATTTAGACAAATTATTAGTGAGATTTACGAGAGAGAGAGAGAAGGAATACCTTGCTACTATGAGTAAATTTATCAGGATAACTCACAGAAATGAGGCAAACTAAACCTCTCCACAACACCATAATGGCCAAGTTAGCATTCGGGCAAGGCAACATCAGCAATACAGCTTCCTTGCGGATTTCACTGTATCACGTCATAAAAAAACCAAACCTCGCAGCTAACTTTGCCATACTAAGAAAAAGAAAGTCATGAAGATGATTCTACTAGACATCTGCAACAAGATCGCTACTGAGCTCATTGATGACATGTCGCTAAGGGTTTCTAACCAAGAACTATGATGCGCACGAGGACCCCATCCTGGCAGACGAGTGGGAACTATACTCACCCATTTGGATGTAAGTGACTTCAATTGTTTCTAGCAATGTCGAAATCTGCCCACCTTGTTTCTTACGCCAATTTGGTGCTCGATGAGAGAACAGAGCTCTACTGGGCAATCGAAATGAGGGCATACGCAAAACGTGACCGAGCCAACGAAGTTGATGGAGCCTTATTTGTTTTTTCTAACGACAAGCTTTTATTATCTGATCCAAAAATACGTCTACGGATGTCAACGTTAATTATTCGTTGTTGGTAACCAACATGTGCTATACTTCTCAAACAACGATGATCGAATGCCTGTAAGAGGCCAAGTTTCACTAGCGTATAGTAAGACTGCGCGTACAGATGCATTGTAAACACGACCTTTAAGGAAAAGTGAAATACTCGCGTTTCTCCATAATTAACGAAGGTTAGAGAAAACTACTCTAGCTTTCGCGATCCGTATTCTCACCTCGTCGGACATATTGCCTACGTAATTGATAGAGCTCCCAAGATATGTAAACCTGTCGACTATGTCTGGATCTTCATTCTGCAGTCGCAACGTTGGAGTGAGTGGTGGGTGATTCTGTAACAGTATCTTACATTTAGAGGGTGCGAATTTCATACCGAAAGACGGAACAACGTCTGTTAATCTATTTAAGGTGGTCTGGGCAGCATGCTGATTGTCGAATAATAGTACGATATCGTCCGCATAGTCAAGATCGACTAGTTTATCTCCCGGGAGAACTTCAACTCCAGCATCCTGAATGTGTGAGAGAGTGTTGTTCATAATAGCATCGATTACAAAATTAAACAAAAATGGGGAAAGTGGACAACCTTGACGAACACCACTGCTGGTTGTAAAGTTATGCGTTAATTCGTTGTAGACCTTAACGCGACCAGAAGTATTTGTGTAGAGAGCTCGTATAATATTAACAAATTTAGTGGGCACACCGCTTTTCGACAAGATATGGAATAAAACATTGCGATCCACCGAATCAAATGCACCCTTGAAGTCTAGAAAGACGACTATTGTGGGACGGTGATATAAATGTCTCTGTTCGAGAACTTGCCTTAACGTAAAAATATTATCTATACAACCTCGTCCTGCGCGGAATCCGGCCTGTTCTTCTCTTGTTTGTGATTCACGTGAAGCGCTAAGACGACGTAGGATAATCGAAGCAAATAACCTTGATACGACCGGAGTCAAACTTATACCACGATGGTTATCGCACGAATTACGATTGCCTTTTTTGAAGATGGGAATGATGGTCGGACTCATTCCAGTCAAGTGGCACGGTTTCCTCATTCCATATAGTATGAAAAAGTTTGGTCAACTCTCCTGAAATTATATCGCCACCATCCTTAAACAATCCCGGAAGCAAATCATCGGGGCCTGCGGCTTTGCGGCGCGACAACCGAGGCAGTATGTAATTATTATTGTGAGTTGTTCGTGTCATCGTTATGTGTACTGTAAAAGAACACTAGGTCGCCCATTCCTAGTGAGGATGGTTTGTATTCGGAGTTTTCCTTCTCCTAGATAGTCTGCCAACCAATGCTGATGAGCACTATCTGCCCAGATGCCAGTGGCCAAAGTTGCCTTCAGCAGCCGAAACTTGCCCTTCACGTCTGGAACGCTTGCTCTCATTCCGTCACTACATATTTAACAAAGTTACAGTGCAGTTAGGCCATACTCGAGGCTTCACATGAAACGGGATGATGGCTATGTTCCTTTATGGCCCGGCAAGGTTCATGCTACCAATCCCGGGTTGACTAGCTTGAGCCCACTAGTCAATCCGAGATTGGATTCAGACAATCTCGAAGACGAAGCGAATTCGAGCACCAAGAAAGCAAGAGGGGACTTGCAACTTTCATCAAACGTAGCGAAATTAGAGGGGCTAGCTTAGCCTTGAATGTCGTACGTACAAAACATATACACACGTAGTGATGCTATACGCGTGAGGTTTGAGCGAACACATTGGATGATTGTAGACACAGACTGGCATTCAGTTACAGCTGCCTGAAGAGTATAGCCCAAGTTCTCCAAAACTAACAATCTACGTAAAATCAGCGAGTAAGGCTACGCCAATGAAGCCCATTAGGCCACGTTTTACTCCTTACTTCAGCTAACGTCAAATTAGTATAAGACGAAAGATTGAGATTTGCTTCGTCTATCGCGAGACTAAAAGATTTTCGTACATTTAAGTGCTCATTGATTATTACGGGTTTGGCGTAATTTGATCGAGTAGCCCGTATCGCAAAATATAATTTCCGGTCATGAGAATGGAACAAGGTAAAGCACTTGTGCTAATCCAAAGTTAGCCGAACACTTAATAGTCCACAGATAACTGCAAGCATAAAGCACAAGTTTCCCAACCATCTTAACAAATCCACCTATGTATTTGGTGCACGCAAATCAATTTCATAACAACTTCCCCCATCAAGATCAAATCATCTGCATCCACATAGTCCTCACAAAAATAACAAAAACTAGTCAAGTCAAGAAAATAACTATACGGAAGCCACCATCAGTTAATCCAAAATCCCAATCGAATGAAGCATCAAAATCAACAATTTGGATTACTTTAACATTAAAGTCAATGAAGGCGAAATGAATAGAACACGGTTTTTCCAACCTCATGATAAAAATATGTCAAAGATAATTAAGCCAATCAGATTTTATAAATGAATATCATAAGGAAACTGAACATGTTTTGATAGCACTAAGATCTTGACATAAAATTAAAGAAGAATTTAGATACCGTACCAGAAAGAAGAAAAACATTTACAAGACGCTGCATACTAGAAGAGCATTTCCTATAATAATAAGAACGATATATATATATATATATATATATATATATATATATATATGTGTGTGTGTGTGTGTGTGTATAGTAAGTTTATTCAAGTCACTAACAAGGAATTTGTCAATTTGACAAACTCAGATCTAGCAAGCAAACGCCCGAATAGTTCACCCTTTCCGGCATTATTACCTCAAAGCTTTCATCTAAACTGTCTATAACTCCAAAATATCTATTGTGAAAGCCACAAAGTTATAAAATCTAAGCACAAAATGCACTCATCCAGTGTATGTCAACATGCTGCTTCACTCAGGTAACTTACAGAAACTATTGACCAATAGTTACAAAGGCATGCTAATGCCCCAAGACATCCCGATTGAAATGCAGCAGATGCATTTTAAACTGTCACTAAAAACCAAAACCTCTAGTGAATTAAAAATTGTAAGCTCATTAGCTAACTTACCTGCACTCTCTAAAGTTCTAGATAATGTAATCTATGAATCAATTAAAACGTTGTTTCGATTCCAAGATCTATTTCACCAGTATTTTACTCGAAATCGGTCATGCACGAAAAACCTGATCACTCTGCAAGATGAAACACACAATATTTTATCCTTAAACGATGCTATTGTACTATTTCTAGACATACTTAAGGCTTTTGATAAAATATCCATACACGCAATCGTTAAGGAACTTGCGAACTCAAACATATGCACACTCTCAAAATACTTGTCACATAGACAAGCCGTCGTCACACTAGACGAAATGTCATCAATTGCACTGTCCATCAATGCTGCAGTATCACAGGGTTCAGAAATAGGACCACTTTTCTTTAATATTGTATTCCGTTTGATAAAAACGCAATCAAAATTGGTAAAATTATAAAATATATGACAATTACATCACACTAGTTTATCCAATTATCACAATAAATATAGCTCAATCGTTGCTAAATATTGAAGCAGACTTACATAACATCCATTGTATATTCCAAAATTTGTCACTTAAAATCAATACAGATCAAACTTCTTAAAATTCAGCAAGAATGTATTATTCACTGAAGACATTCTATACCTTAAGAAAATCATTCCTCAGAGACACAGGAAAACACATAGGAGTAATTATTGATAATAAATTATACATCAAACAGCATATTACAGTCCTTGCATTCAAGTTTTATTACACACCAAATCTCGCTCTGGCTTGCCTTTAGGCACCATGACTCAGACGAACAGGAATATCTTTAATTGAGATGCATACATATATTAAACAACTTGATCTTCGTATATTTAAGATTTATTCATTTAGTGCTTACAGAGAAATTACAATGAATAATTAAAAAAAATACCTCTCAATTTCACAAATTATTTCAAAATATTGTTCCATTCTCAAAGCTCGGCACATTATACAAATCATGACCTAGCAGCACACAAAACGCATAATCGGATACTTCTAAACGTGTTATATGCGAAAACAAATTAACTGTTAACATTATAACAAAAAAACAGCTACTTAAACCTCAGTTTCGAAATTACAAATGATAATAGCGAAACAAGGCTACTTACAAACTTTATTTTGCTTCCATCCTGAAATTTAGAGAATAAATAGAGAACGACATAAAAAGAATGAAGGGACATATCCTTAGTGTAAATGAAGCGCATGTGTTCATAATTTACAAATGAGAGTTCGCTGGTATCGAAACAATGTGACGAACGAAATTCGAAACAATGCTAATCTATAGGAGGTCAATACAAGACGAGATTCGCAAGTACCTTAATTGACCCCATGCTTGTAATCATCAAATACTAATTAGTCAACAAGCCTGCGTCAACCTAGTCAAATATCAACAATACAACTCAATGACGCATTAACTCGTAAATCAGTGCATCGAGAAGCTACTATACTAGTATGAGCATAACGCCAATAGTTTTATGGTCAACTTAGATTTTGGATGATTTTCCTACGCAGTTCAAGCTTATCTTTTTTCACGGCGTGTTCTTTTATTAACACAAAATATACAAAAACATAACACTCGTTCAAAGCATAAACATGTTTCAACATATACTTCACCGCTGAACTTATATGAAATATGTTCCAGAAGAGAAGATTAGATGAAGTCAAAAACGGTCTCTTATACTAATTGTTACTTTCAGCGCTACAATATTAAAAAAAACTTTAGACAGTTACGAGTTATACATAACAATTTCAATACATGATACTAAAAGATTTATCACAAGGTCGAACTCACATCAGCAAACTTTTTGTGAAATATCACTTTATTATTCTTTTTATATCCCATTATCCAAAATGTTCAAGAGAACATCATTTACTAAGATATTTTAAGGTTATAATAAAATGTAATCATAATCACACAATATTTCTCACATTAAAATACACACAATTTATTAAAAGGCAAAACACCTTTAAGTAATACTTATTTAAATGCATAAAGAAAGTAACAAACAAGACTCATAATACTATATTTAAAATATAAAAGAATTTATTTATAGCCATGTGTTTAATATAGCCGCCTTTATTCTGTTGGTAATTTTGTTCTTGGGTAAAAGACTCGGCTGCAAGTAAATGTCTTGCAAAGTGGCAAGAAGAGGAAAATACAGGAATTGCCCGAGTACAGTTTCTGTAGGTGGCCCTCAGCAGTGCCTTTTAAGTGTTCATCAGCAAATGTCGTTAAAGCTAAGTAAGATGCAGTGACTAGGTGTATTTCTGGACACTTTCTCTGTATAAGTCAGTAGGTTCGCTGGTATACCTTTGTGTGGATGCACCGGAATAAGTAGAGTTGTTGAAACCGGACAGGTGTGTTGCTTCTAGAAGGCTCAGAATTGTCTTGCTGAAGATCTGCGACAACACCGTGGTGGCTGGCACACATAGAAATCGAATTAATAGATAATCGATACAAGTTTTCTCCTTGATATTGAATTAATTGACTCGGCCAAGCACTTTGGTATCTCTTTTTCTAAATCGCTATACTTCTCCCCACATCTTCAACATACTACCTCAAAATTGTTTCAAGACTAGCAATCCCACTCTCCAACTCACATTTTTTAAGGTCTATGTCCTACCACTCATATCATACGCTAGAAAATTTTATTCGCCTCTCTCTCTAGCCTCTTTGTACGCTCTCGAACAGATTTCTTCCAGATTTTTAAAGCAAGTCTTCCCTCACAGCCAGAATTATCGAAAACGCCTAATCCTGGCTAACCTTCTTCCGCTATGGCTCACACGTCACTTACGAGTCATTTCTTTCGTTCATAAATTAAAGCTAGCCTATCACTATCAAACTTCGCTCACTCAAGTCACCACTATGTTACACGCCATAGCAACTCTTCAATCCAATCTAACCACACTCCCATTATATTTAATAAAATCTAGCACTTTTCCAAAGCCACAAGTATATACGACGCTCTTCCCGCGAAAATAAAGCTCACATCTCATCACGAATTTAGAAAGGCGGCTCACAGTCACTTTTTAACAAATTCCTAGGCGAGACATTTGATTGGGTGCGCAATAGGTTCCCCCTTAACTCAAAACACTTCTTTCTATCCCTAGGTTATTATCCAGTTTCGGAGCGTGAAGTCTTTTCTGGCTAGCCCTCTCCTTTCAACCATTAGCCTCTGATTCTCAAACTCTAATAAGGACTCACCGATACCATTTCTATTCTAGTTTTTATTCTATCGCTTTCAAATATTGATTGACATTTGCGTACAGATTCTTTTATTTATTCGATCCTTCCTAGTCCAATGGAATCTCTATTCTATCAGAACGGTCTATAACGTAGTTGATGAAAGGACATCTCTTTCTCAACTCCCTCCTCCCCTATGGTTATATACTTTGCTAGTCACAATTACATTCGACTTTGCATATCCAACTTTTGATTTGTACCTCATCATTTCAATTGTTGGGCCTGTTGGCCTTTGTTGCCAAATAAATTTATTATTATTATTATTATTATTATTATTATTATTATTATTATTATTTTAACTTAAATTTTTAAATTTGATGAAGAATCTATCACTGTTTACAGCTGAACTTTCTGATGCTGATAAATTGTACAGTACAACTAATTGCACATATATATGTGATGTGATATCTTTTTATATTGTACATTTTCTAATTTTATTATTTGATGGAAAATGTGTGGTTTGAATCCAAATAAAGATATTCTATTCTATTCTATTTATTACGTATGACTTGTTGTGCAGCAACACAAAGATTGGCGTGACTGAATATTAAGCAACAGGATGACACGGTGTGATAAACGAAAGTCCAGAAGTCGGCGTAGGTAGACAGTCAGGTGGAGAGAGACACAGAAATCACACGCAACGAGCAGAGCAGAAATGTAAAATTGTGTTACATTCTAATTGCACCGTGCTTTCATAAGTGAGAAGTAGTACGCCTTTGGTCAAAGGCAACTGTGCGCGCTTAAATTGATTCAGCGAATTGAAATTTGATTTTTATTTTCGCAATATTTCGGCGAATTAATCTGTGCCGTTGCACTTGTAACATATTGTCTGTAACGCCAGGCTAGAGTGCTGTACAACATTATTAATAAGACAAAAGGAATCAGGAGAGCAGTACTGTCTTTAACCTTTTATACGACCATAGAGACATTCACTGCATTGTGAGGAGTTCTCGATCAATAATGTCAGATTTAGTTCCAACTAGCTGTAGAGTAGCAAGTAAAAAGTAATATGATTCCAAACTCCGTTGATCGTTTGTTTCAAGGCGGTCCTAATTCATATTTAGAAGCAATAGTTGTGAGTTGCAATGATCGTTTTAAATTCTGGATGTGTTTGTATAGTGGCAATTACTAAAGAGTTGAAGGCATGACGAGTAATTCCTCGTCGTGAGACGACCAAAACATAGTAGTGCTTTTTCTCAGTTCTTTTTGATTCCGCAGGTGCCTACCTAACAGATATAGTCGATTTGAGTGGCCAAGAATGAACTTGCGATATTAATTGAGAACTCGCAATGTTTTCCGTAAGTCATTCGAAAGCTTTGGTAACGCAATATTATAGATCGAATTGCTTAAGACAACAAAATCTGTATAACTTGAGGTGTGATACGATGCCATAGGGAATCAACTAATGTATCTGCAATTTGTGTTTTATCACAATTGATTTTGAATCAGTGATCTACTAAGTGTGATAGGACAGTTCTTATATGACTGGCATGAAAGTCAAAAATTCAATGTCATCAAGATATGACATACAGTAATCGGTGCCATTTCAAAGCATTTCGGCCGTGAACATCTGAAAATTCTGAATGACAAACTTGAGACCAAAAGAAATATAATTGTTTTCTAGAATACCGAAAGGATTGATGCCAGCCGTTTATTCTAGATCTTCAGGAGCTATCGGAATTTAGTGATAGGCTTGTCTGAGGTAAATTACTGAGAAATAATTACAACTACTGTTTTCAAGCAACGTATTTATATTATACCCTCCCTGTGTGCAAAAAAAGAGAAAATTTATCAGATATAAGAAAGGTTTCTTTCGCATAGTCTTCTCAAATATCTACTAATGAACATATCTTTATATATAGATTGGAAAGCAAAACAAGATAGAAATATGTGAACATAGAGAGAGTGTGTGAAAAATCGGAAACCAATTAATTGCGTGCGTCACATCCAGTTCAAGCTCAATTCTTGTACGTGCTTCTTGAACTGAATTTGACGCACGCAATTTATTGGTTTCCGCTTTTCACACTCTCTCTATGTTCACATATTTCTATCTTGTTTTGCTTTCCAATTTATATATAAAGATATGTCCATTAGTAGATATTTGAGAAGACAATGTGAAAGAAACGTTTCTTATATCTTATAAAATTTCTTTTTGTTTTTGCACACAGAAAGGGTAAAATGAATTTTATTAAAGCTCGCATTTCAAAAGAATTTATATTATAAATGGATAATGCCTCAGTTTTATCACCGAATTTTCCTTGTGATAATTTCCACCGGCACTTTATAATTCTTTTGCTAAAGAGACTACGTGTAATGGTGATGCTTATGAACATTTTGATAGTGTGATGATGCCCTCTTGAAAGATCTACTCGAGTAGTTTTGAGTTTAGCTCGGGGTAGCGGTCTCTTTGTAATCGTTACTGGTAGTGCAATTGTACTAATGTAGTGCATCGTGTGGGGGATGCGTAGCTCTGATTTGTTGAGATTGAACAACGATTTGTGTTCTCAAAAATCCAACGATATTTCTGTCGAAGGATACACCGGATATGGCTGTATGATCTGTAACACTAAACGTTTGGAGAAAAGCATCCAGAAGCTTTTCCCAATTCCCGTTGGGGTTTCTATGACCTCTTGATTAGTAAAATCAACAATGAGCAAATATTTTTACTGGAAATCAAGGCCTATAATAATGAGCGAGACCTTGGCGACATTAAAGATGTGAGAAAATTTACGTCAAAAATCTTTGTTAAGAGAGCGATGCCGACAACCATATGTGTGAATGGGCTCTCTCATAGGTATTGCAAGGCCTGAAAGGCATCTCGGTCATTGAGTCACCTTTGAGAACATAAACTGCTGTTTCTGTCTCTACGATATATATCTCTCCGGTTTTAAAATCTAGAAGACGCAGAAATTCATTGGGTTGCTTGGCCGAGTAATATAGGCAAATAGACTGATCATTGTGCATGAAATTATCGGTTGTGCCGTTTTGGTGGCAAATGCAACGTGGATAAAATGAATTTATGGGAATGACGTCAGAAGATATACGTTTCCTTTAGTGTGGTGCCGGTGATCGGCCGAATGTTCGATCTTCTACTTTCTGCACCATGCGTTTCGAGATCCTAACGTTCCACTGCGTCTAAATTCTAAGATTTTATCTGCCATTGGGGGAAAGCATTCATTTGGGAAATTGTCCAAACGGAGAAGACAAAATTGTCAAGAATGAAAAACAATCTGTTGATTATAGTACCAGTTTTTGGGCGTGTTTGTTAGAAAACCACGGAAATATAAGTCGTGGCTTTACTTGAATAATTTCAGATGTCCACATGGCCAACGGCTTTAGAGCTTTAGCTATATTTGTCGCCGATCTGTCTGAAGGGGAGATAATATAATCCTGCGGAGAAGTGCAAAAATATGATGTTTAGCAAAACTTTAGTTCTAAGTCCATAAATTCTATTTCGCATTTTTCAGATATGTGATCTATTAAGATAGAATTTGGCAAATGTCTACGAAACAAATTTTAGATCTGAGGAAGATTTTCATATTCTATTCTATTCTATTCTATTCTATTCTATTCTATTCTATTCTATTCTATTCTATTCTATTCTATTCTATTCTATTCTATTCTATTCTATTCTATTCTATTCTATTCTATTCTATTCTATTCTATTCTATTCTATTCTATTCTATTCTATTCTATTCTATTCTATTCTATTCTATTCTATTCTATTCTATTCTATTCTATTCTATTCTATTCTATTCTATTCTATTCTATTCTATTCTATTCTATTCTATTCTATTCTATTCTATTCTATTCTATTCTATTCTATTCTATTCTATTCTATTCTATTCTATTCTATTCTATTCTATTCTATTTATTCTATTCTATTCTATTCTATTCTATTCTATTCTATTCTATTCTATTCTATTCTATTCTATTCTATTCTATTCTATTCTATTCTATTCTATTCTATTCTATTATTCTATTTAAACTATTCTATTCTATTCTATTCTATTCTATTCTATTCTATTCTAGTGATACATTATTCTACATTTACTATTCTATTTACTATTCTATTCTATTCTATTTACGACTACTATTCTATTCTATTCTATTCTATTCTATTCTATTCTATTCTATTCTATTCTATTCTATTCTATTCTATTCTATTCTATTCTATTCTATTCTATTCTATTCTATTCTATTCTATTCTATTCTATTCTATTCTATTCTATTCTATTCTATTCTATTCTATTCTATTCTATTCTATTCTATTCTATTCTATTCTATTCTATTCTATTATTTATTCTATTCTATTCTATTCTATTCTATTCTATTCTATTCTATTCTATTCTATTCTATTCTATTCTATTCTATTCTATTCTATTCTATTCTATTCTATTCTATTCTATTCTATTCTATTCTATTCTATTCTATTCTATTCTATCTCTATTCTATTCTATTCTATTCTATTCTATTCTATTCTATTCTATTCTATTCTATTCTATTCCTATTCTATTCTATTCTATTCTATTCTATTCTATTCTATTCTATTCTATTCTATTCTATTCTATTCTATTCTATTCTATTCTATTCCTATTCTATTCTATTCTATTCTATTCTATTCTATTCTATCTCTATTCTATTCTATTCTATTCTATTCTATTGCATACTTCTATTCTATTCTATTCTATTTACTGATTCTATTCTATTGCTATTTTGTATTCTATTCTATTCTATGTGCTATTCTATTCTATTCTATTCTATCTACCTATTCTATTCTATTCTATTCTATTCTATTCTATTCTATTCTATTCATATTCTATTCTTTATTCTATTCATTCTATTCTATTCTATGCTATTCTATTTTATTCTATTCTATTCTTTTCTATTCTATTCTAATCTATTCTATTCTATTCTATTCTATTCTATTCTATTCTATTCTATTCTATTCTATTCTATTCTATTCTATTCTATTCTATTCTATTCTATTCTATTCTATTCTATTCTATTCTATTCTATTCTATTCTATTCTATTCTTATTCTATTCTATTCTATTCTATTCTATTCTATTCTATTTCTATTCTATTCTATTCTGTCTGTTCTATTCTATTCTATTCTATTCTATTCTATTCTATTCTATTCTATTCTATTCTATTCTATTCTATTCTATTCTATTCTATTCTATTCTATTCTATTCTATTCTATTCTATTCTATTCTATTCTATTCTATTCTATTCTATTCTATTCTATTCTATTCTATTCTATTCTATTCTATTCTATTCTATTCTATTCTATTCTATTCTATTCTATTCTATTCTATTCTATTCTATTCTATTCTATTCTATTCTATTCTATTCTATTCTATTCTATTCTATTCTATTCTATTCTATTCTATTCTATTCTATTCTATTCTATTCTATTCTATTCTATTCTATTCTATTCTATTCTATTCTATTCTATTCTATTCTATTCTATTCTATTCTATTCTATTCCATTCTATTCTATTCTATTCTCTTCTCTTCTATTCTATTCTATTCCATGATATCCCATTCTATTCTACTCTATTATATTCTATTCTATTTTATTCCATTCTATTCTATTCTAATCTATTCTATTCTATTCTATTATATTCTATTCTATTTTATTCCATTCTATTCTATTCTATTCTATTCTATTCTATTCTATTCTATTCTATTCTATTCTATTCTATTCTCATTCTATTCTATTCTATTCTATTCTATTCTATTCTATTCTATTCTATTCTATTCTATTCTATTCTATTCTATTCTATTCTATTCTATTCTATTATCTATTCTATTCTATTCTACTCTATTCTATTCTATTCTCATTCTATTCTATTCTATTCTATTCTATTCTATTCTATTCTATTCTATTCTATTCTATTCTATTCTATTCTATTCTATTCTATTCTATTCTGTTCTATTCTATTCTGTTCTATTCTATTCTATTCTATTCTATTCTATTCTATTCTATTCTATTCTATTCTATTCTATTCTATTCTATTCTATGCTATTCTATTCCATTCTATTCTATTCTATTCTATTCTATTCTATTCTATTCTATTCTATCCTATTCTATTCTATTCTATTCTATTCTATTCTATTCTATTCTATTCTATTCTATTCTATTCTATTCTATTCTATTCTATTCTATTCTATTCTATTCTATTCTATTCTATTTTATTCTATTCTATTCTATTCTATTCTATTCTATCTTATTCTATTCTATTCTATTCTATTCTATTCTATTCTATTCTATTCTATTCTATTCTATTCTATTCTATTCTATTCCTATTCTATTCTATTCTATTCTATTTTATTCTATTCTATTCTATCTTATCTCATTCTATTCTGTTCTATACTATTCCATTGTATTCTATTTTATTCTATTGTATTCTATTCTATTCTATTCTATTCTATTCTATTCTATTTTATTTTATTCTATTCTATTCTACTTATTCTATTCTATTCTATTCTATTCTATTCTATTCTATTCTATTCTATTCTATTCTATTCTATTCTATTCTATTCTATTCTATTCTATCTCTATTCTATGTTATTCTATTCTATTCTATTCTATTCTATTCTATTCTATTCTATTCTATTCCTATTCTATTCTATTCTATTCTATTCTATTCTATTCTATTCTATTCTATTCTATTCTATTCTATTCTATTCCTATTCTATTCTATTCTATTTTATTCTATTCTATTCTATTCTATTCTATTCTATTCTATTCTATTCTATTCTATTCTAGTTCTATTCTATTCTATTCTATTCTATTCTATTCTATTCTATTCTATTCTATTCTATTCTATTCTATTCTATTCCATTCTATTCTATTCTATTCTATTCTATTCTATTCTATTCTATTCTATTCTATTCTATTCTATTCTATTCTATTCTATTCTATTCTATTCTATTCTATTCTATTCTATTCTATTCTATTCTATTCTATTCTATTCTATTCTATTCTATTCTATTCTATTCTATTCTATTCTATTCTATTCTATTCTATTCTATTCTATTCTATTCTATTCTATTCTATTCTATTCTATTCTATTATATTCTATTCTATTCTTTTCTATTCTATTCTACTCTATTCTTATACTATTCTATTCTATATCTATTCTATTCTATTCTGATTCTATTCTATTCTATTCTCTTCTCTTCTATTCTATTCTATTCCATTATATCCCATTCTATTCTACTCTATTATATTCTATTCTATTTTATTCCATTCTATTCTATTCTAATCTATTTTCATTCTATTCTATTCTATTCTATTCTTATTCTATTCTATTCTATTCCATTCTATTCTATTCTATCTTCTATTCTATTCTATTCTATTCTATTCTATTCTATTCTATTCTATTCTATTCTATTCTATTCTATTCTATTCTATTCTATTCTATTCTATTCTATTCTATTCTATTCTATTCTATTCTATTCTATTCTATTCTATTCTATTCTATCTCTATTCTATTCTATTCTATTCTATTCTATTCTATTCTATTCTATTCTATTCTATTCTATTCTATTCTATTCTATTCTATTCTATTCTATTCTATTTCTATTCTATTCTATTCTATTCTATTCTCCATTCTATTCTATTCTATTCTATTCTATTCTATTCTATTCTATTCTATGCTATTCTATTCTATTCTATTCTATTCTATTCTATTCTATTCTATTCTATTCTATTCTATTCTATTCTATTCTATTCTATTCTATTCTATTCTATTCTATTCTATTCTATTCTATTCTCATTCTATTCTATTCTCCTCTATTCTATTCTATTCTATTCTATTCTATTCTATTCTATTCTATTCTATTCTATTCTATTCTATTCTATTCTATTCTATTCTATTCTATTCTATTCTATTCTATTCTATTCTATTCTATTCTATTCTATTCTATTCTCTATTCTATCTTTATTCTATTCTATTCCTATTCTATTCTATCTTATTCTATTCTATTCTATTCTATTCTATTCTATTCTATTCTATTCTATTCTATTCTATCTATTCTATTCTATTCTATTCTATTCTATTCTATTCTATTCTATTCTATTCTATTCTATTCTATTCTATTCTATTCTATTCTATTCTATTCTATTCTATTCTATTCTATTCTATTCTATTCTATTCTATTCTATTCTATTCTATTCTATTCTATTCTATTCTATTCTATTCTATTCTATTCTATTCTATCTTATTCTATTCTATTCTATCTTCTATTCTATTCTATTCCTCATTCTATTCTATTCTATTCTATTCTATTCATTCTATTCTATTCTATTCTATTCTATTCTATTCTATTCTATTATATTCTATTCTATTCTTTTCTATTCTATTCTATTTTCTATTCTATTCTATTCTATTCTATTCTATTCTCTATTCTATTCTATTCTATTCTATTCTATTCTATTCTATTCTATATATATTCTATTCTATTCTATTCTATTCTATTCTATTCTATTCTATTCTATTCTATTCTATTCTATTCTATTCTATTCTATTCATCTCATTCTATTCTATTCTATTCTATTTTAATCTATTCTATTCTATTCTATTCTATTCTATTCTATTCTATTCTATTCTATTCTATTCTATTCTATTCTATTCTATTCTATTCTATTCTATTCATATTCTATTCTATTCTATTCTATTCTATTCTATTCTGTTCTATTCTATTCTATTCTATTCTATTCTATTCTACTCTATTCTATTCTATTCTATTCTATTCTATTTTACTCTATTCCATTCTATTCTATTCCATTCTATTCTATTCTATTCTATTCTATTCTATTCTATTCTATTCTATTCTATTCTATTCTATTCTATTCTATTCTATTCTATTCTATTCTATTATATTTTTATCTATTCCATCTTATTCTATTCCATTCTATTCTATTCTATTCTATTCTATTCTATTCTATTCTATTCTATTCTATTCTATTCTATTCTATTCCATTCTATTCTATTCTATTCTATACTATTCTATTCTATTCTATTTCTATTCTATTCTATTCTATTCTATTCTATTCTATTCTATTCTATTCTATTCTATTCTATTCTATTCTATTCTATTCTATTCTATTCTATTCTATTCTATTCTATTCTATTCTATTCTATTCTATTCTATTCTATTCTATTCTATTCTATTCTATTCTATTCTATTCTATTCTATTCTATTCTCTATTCTATTCTATTCTATTCTATTCTATTCTATTCTATTCTATTCTATTCTATTCTATTCTATTCTATTCTATTCTATTCTATTCTATTCTATTCTATTCTATTCTATATTCTATTCTCATTCTATTCTATTCTCATTCTATTCTATTCTATTCTATTCTATTCTATTCTATTCTATTCTATTCTATTCTATTCTATTCTATTCTATTCTATTCTATTCTATTCTTTTCTATTCTATTCTATTCTATTCTATTCTATTCTATTCTATTCTATTCTATTCTAATCTATTCTATTCTATTATATTCTATTCTATTCTCTTCTATTCTATTCTATTCTATTCTATTCTATTCTATTCTATTCTATTCTATTCTATTCTATTCTATTCTATTCTATTCTATTCTATTCTATTCTATTCTATTCTATTCTATTCTATTCTATTCTATTCTATTCTATTCTATTCTATTCTATTCTATTCTATTCTATTCTATTCTATTCTATTCTATTCTATTCTATTCTATTCTATTCTATTCTACTTTATTCTATTCTATTCTATTCTATTCTATTCTATTCTATTCTATTCTATACCATTCTATTCTATTCTATTCTATTCTATTCTATTCTATTCTATTCTATTCTATTCGCCTTATTCTATTCTATTCTATTCTATTCTATTCTATTCTATTCTATTCTATTCTATTCTATACTATTCTATTCTATTCTATTCTATTCTATTCTATTTCTATTCTATTCTATTTATTCTCATTCTATTCTATTCTATTCTATTTCTATTCTATTCTATTCTATTCTATTCTATTCTATTATATTCTATTATATTCTATTCTTTTCTATTCTATATTATATTCTATTCTTTTCTATTCTATTATATTCTATTCTATTCTATTCTATTCTATTCTATTCTATTCTATTCTATTCTATTCTATTCTATTCTATTCTATTCTATTCTATTCTATTCTATTCTATTCTATTCTATTCTATTCTATTCTATTCTATTCTATTCTATTCTATTCTATTCTATTCTATTCTATTCTATTTTATTCTATTCTATTCTATTCTATTCTATTCTATTCTATTCTCTATTCTATTCTATTCTCTATTCTATTCTATTCTATTCTATTCTATTCTATTCTATTCTATTCTATTCTATTCTATTCATTCTCTTTTCTATTCTATTCTATTCTTTTCTATTCTATTCTATTCTATTCTATTCTATTCTATTCTATTCTATTCTATTCTAATCTTTTCTATTCTATTCTATTCTATTCTATTCTATTCAATTCTATTCTATTCTATACTATTCCATTCTCATTCTATTCTAGTCTATTCTATCCTATTCTATCTTTTATTCTGTTCTATTCTATTCTATTCTATTCTATTCTATTGTATTCCATTCTATTCTATTCTATTCTATTCTATTCTATTCTATTCCATTCTATTCTATTCTATTCTATTTTATTCTATTCCATTCTATTCTATTCCATTCTATTCTATTCTATTCTATTCTATTCTATTCTATTCTATTCTATTCTATTCTATTCTATTCTATTCTCATTCTATTCTATCTTCCTATTCTATTCTGTTCTATTCTATTCTATTCTATTCTATTTTATTCCATTCTATTCTATTCTATTCTATTCTTTTCTATTCATCCAGCTTCTATTCTATTCTATTCTATTCTATTCTATTCTATTCTATTCTATTCTATTCTATTCTATTCTATTCTATTCTATTCTATTCTATTCTATTCTATTCTATTCTATTCTATTCTATTCTATTCTATTCTAATTTAGTTTATTCTATTCTATTCTATTCTATTCTATTCTATTCAATTCTATTCTATCCTATCCTATCCTATTCTATTTTTATCTATTCCATTCTATTCTATTCTATTCTATTCTATTCATTCTATACTATTCAATACTATTCTATTCTATTCTATTCTATTCTATTCTATTCTATTCTGCTCTATTCCATTCTATTCTATTCTTTTCTATTCTACTCTATTCTATTCTATTCTATTCTATTCAATTGTATTCTATTCTATTCTATTCTATTCTATTCTATTCTATTCTATTCTATTCTATTCTATTCTATTCTATTCTATTCTATTCTATTCTATTCTCATTCTATTCTCTATTCTCTATTCTATTCTATTCTATTCTATTCTATTCTATTCTATTCTATTCTATTCTATTCTATTCTATTCTCTATTCTATTCTATTCTATTCTATTCTATTCTATTCTATTCTATTCTATTCTATTCTATTCTATTCTATTCATTGTCTTCTATTCTATTCGATAAAAAAGTATCTTACTGATCAAATTACAATGCGGACATCTTTCTAATTATTGAGAAATTATTTACGAACAATACACAACAAAGCTCTAGAAGAACTCCTGTATATTCGTCTCTTTTGTAATAGACACAAATCATGGAATTTGTTATAAATTATCTCCCGGCCCACTTTAATTCTTTCAATTTTTTAATTGCCCTGGACCCATTTTTAACGTTTCATTACACTCAAGTTAGTGTTTTCTGACGAAATTCAATCAATGTTAATGAAAGATTTTCGTTAATGCCAAAAGAGAGTTTATTATTAACGTTGTGTAGCATGCTATTCGTGAGTGGTGATGTCAAGTTCATAAATTTTGAAGATGTTATTTACATATTAATTGCCTACACTATGCTAAGGAGCTTGTGATTAAAAATTGTTGCTATACATGCATTAGGTCTAAATATTTCGTCATATCGCTCATTACAAATGTACGTTTAGGTGTGAAACACACGACGCAACTGCGTGGTGCATAAACAACACAACAAAAAATAAATGAATTAAGTCAACTGTAACCTTGCTGCAGAAATAGTATTATTCCAAAGAACTGTTTCTAGACGCTACACGACTGATTGCCGAAAGCTGTTGGTTATATGAGGTGAGACAAGTGAGATTATGAGATATGAATCGTATGTATACGTACGAGCTGATTACGTGCCATGTGAAATAGATGTAAGAGGTTGCGGAGAAGTGGAACATGCGACGCTTGGAAAATAAATAATGCACAAGAATATATTCTATTTATTGCATGCTATGCAAAATAAGTAAGTACTTGGTTGCGATTAATGGCGTAAAAGATCCAAAACCCATGTGGAAGGTGGTATATTTCCGGGATCTTGCGGTTCAATTTAAGGTTATAGCCTATCAACGCTTACAGGGGTAAATGTCGCACCTTGCATGAGAATACAAAATTTTGGTTGTCCAAATAATATTTGGAATGCCTCGTGAAATTTTGGCTGTAGCGGTACTACAGCCGCGTCCGTTCGAGTAATACCTTCCCGCAGCTGTGAAACTGCTATTGAATAAAGTCTGTTTGCGTTCGTGGTAGAACCCGTGAGAGTTGACTTTGCTGACGTACGTCCATTTCATGCAAAAGATAAAACGCAAACACGCTAAGAGATTCGCGTAAACGAGAACATTTTTCAAGGAGTTCTAAATCTAATGCATCGACCATGATTTTAATTTATTATACATTCTCTTTACTACACTTTTGAACTGTGAATGGTAGGCGGAGACATTCCTTTGAGTTCATTCCATGAAACGCAAGGTTGTTATGAAACTACAATAAGATAAGCATGTGCGTCTCTCAGTATTAAACTTGTTAGGTAAACCATAACGGGCTATCCAATTGGACATAAAATCATCAGCATTAATGCCACAAGCAATTGAGTATATCTATCAGTCATAGTTAGAAGGTAGTTAAAAAATTGAACCTGTGTAAAATGAACTATGTCAATGTGAACAATGGCTGAACTTGACTGCTTTGTTGGTAAATATTCCAACTTAGAATGAGTGTACCGGTGGTTTGGTACTTCTGGAATGTGGAACAAAAATAATCCCAAAAACAATATGTTATAAGTTTGGCAGACGCATTAAAGCATGGATGAGTAAAAAGTGAGTGAAATCAAATACTTTTATTTAGAGGCTTGTGGACTAACCTGGATTGTGGAGCTGCGTGGCTGCAACTTATAAATCCTAAAAAAATTAGCGTCGCAGTATTGTTCTGTTATTAGGAAGGATGGCGTCAAGTTTGGGCGACCGATTGTCACAGTGTTGAACAAGAATGGCGAGAGCCAATGTGATTGTAGCGAGATATCTGGCCTTGAAAGTGCGCATGCAATGATGTATTGTTCGCGATTTACGTTGAAATTTTCGAGTTGCCTTTCGATATGTCATGAATGATGTCGTTTTACGCTGGCAATATAATTTGTGACTATTGGAGCCGCATTTTAATGTGAAGCAAACTGATTGGATTCCGAAATCCTTGATCTCTTGGTCCCAGTTTGCGTCAATTGTAATTCACAAAGCATCATTGGTGCATAGGATATGCTGTTCGAAATCTTGTTATGCTAGCACAGTGGCAAATATTTAAAAGCTGAGAATACGTCGAAGCAATTCTTCGTTATCAGACGACCTCGAAGTGGCAGAATTCTTGCATAGACGTTCCGACTCCTCAGGTACCTGCATAATATGCGTACGTCTTCTGATAAGTTAGAAAGAAACTTGCAATACTTCTTTAGAATTTCCTAGTCTTCCTGCAATCTTTACAAGTCTTCAGTGACGGACGGGTCCTGATCAAATGAGCCTTAGAATTTAAAGGGTGAAAATCTTTCGGTAAAATCAGCTGATGTAGTTGCAATGTTTGCTATGTCAAAATTGAGTTTTATTCCTTGATCTGATTATTATGATAGAAGGTTTTAAACGTGCTCAAACATGTGAGCTTATGTTATAACTAGAGATCATTATGTTATAAAGATAATGCATATGGTGGTCGGTGTTATCGCGCAGAATATTGACCATTGGCCTTTGAAACGTTTTAATAGCGCACTTGTAACACAAATGCATGTTAATGTATTTGAATAATCTCAAATAAATGGCGACAGCACTCTACCACATATCTTCAGGTGCTTTTGGACTATATTAGTACCATGCAAAGGCTCGGCAATCATACTTTGTTAACATGCATCAACCCAGCAATCATTGCATTTATAATATACGCCGACTTGGCAACAACTGTGTTGTTACCATGTAGCGACACAAAAACCATGTTGTTGGTACCATATACCGACTCAGCATCTATAGGGTTAGCACTACGTACCAACACAGATAACATATACTTAGTACCATGTACCGAAGCGACATCGATAATTTTGTTATCATATACCAACACAGTATCCATAGTTTTGGAACTATGTACCGACTCAGCATCCATTCTGTAGGCACAATGAGACTACATGGCAACCATATCATAAACCAACACGGCAGTCATGGTATCATGTACTGACTCAGCAGACGTAATGTGTGTACTCTTTTGAGACTCCACATTCATTGCCTTGATTCCATGTATCGACTTGGCCACCATTGTGAATTTAAAAGTAGCGAATCTGCAACCAGTGTGGGTACACCATACGAGCACCGCAACTTTAGTGCTACTACCATGTACTGATTCGGGAACCAAAATAATATTGACCCGTACTGACTCTGATTCCATAGTCTTGGTAAATATTACAGGCTTGGCAGCGATGTTGCTGTGCCATGTGCAGACTCGGCAACCATGGTGAAAATACCATGTGCCGCCTCGGAGACCACATATTTTGGGTGCCACTTACTGGCTCGGTATCAATTTGGTTGAAATCCTGTATAGATTCGGAACCATGGTTTTGGTGCAATTTACCGACAGAGCATCCATAGTGTATGAATATCATGAAATGACTTGGCATTCACAGTGATGATACTATATAAAGATTGGGTAACCATTACCATGTTACCATGTATCGACTAGAAAACCATAGTGTTGGTACTCTTTTAAAGATCGGCAACTGTATTGTTGGTACAATGTTCCGATTTGGAATTTATACTTTTGAACGTGCACCGACTCTGCAAAAATATTGTTGGTACACATTCCATTCATGGAAACCATAATGTTGGTACCATGTACCGACTCGGAAACCATAGGGTTGGTACTGTGTACAGATTAGGTAAACATGGCTTTTGTAGACTTTACAGGCTCGACAGTCATATTGTTGGTAAAATGTGCTGACTTGTCTACTATAATGCTTGTACGAAATACAGAATCAGAAAACCTAGGTTTTTAAATCTTTACAGGCTCGGAAATCATAATGTTGGAAACCATAGTAATGTTAAAACGAGCCGACTCGGTAATAAAAAAATGTTGCAATATACCGACTCGGCAACCCAACCTTTTCTGCAATATAGAAACTCGGCAGCAATTGTGTTGGTACTCTCTACAGGATATTGAAACCGTTTACAGATTATTCAACCAAAGGTTTGGACCATGTACCGATTCGGCAACTTTATTGATGGTAGGCTTTACAGGCTCGGCAATCATAATGTTGATGACATGTAGAGAAGGGGGAAAATATTGTTGAAACCATGTGCCAACTCAGCAAAATTAGTGGTAGTACCATGTACCGACAAGGACACCATAGAGTTGCTACCATGTTTCGAGTCGGAAAATATAGCATACTTACGATGGTAGGACTCGGCATTGATAGTATTAAAAATATATACCGACTCTACAACCAGAGCGGTGTACCATCTACAGTCACCGTAAACAAAATTCTGGTGTCATGAGCTGACTTGGCAAACAAAGTGTTGCTATCATTTGCTGAATCGACAGCCATATTTATGGTACCATGAACCGAATCGGAAACCAAAATGTTGGAAACATGTATCGACATGGTAACTGTAGTTTTAGTACCCTAAACAAACTTGGGAACTACAGTGTTAGTGCCTTGTATTGACATGACAACACACCTGATAATAACAATTACGGACATTTCATCCATGTATTTGTTAATATACGCCGACTCAGCGAACATAGTGTCAGCATTATGAACCGGTATGGCCACAATGGTGTTGGTTCTCTTTACAGTATCGGAAGCCATATACTTATTATCACGTACGAACTCGGAAAACGATAGTTTTTGTAATTTGAACCGACTTGGCGATCATTATGTTAGTATCTTATGTCATCTCGGCAATCAAAATGTTGATACCATGTACCAAATCGGCAACCACACACTGATACTATATAGAGACTCAGCAGCCATTGTTTAGTTACCATTTTTGACTGATAACCATAGTTTTGTACAATGCACCGTGTCGTTATCTATGGCGTTGGTACCATATGCATACTCAGCAACCACATTATTTTGCTAACATGAACTGACACGACATGCATAGTGTTGTTGCCACGTCATTTATAGGTTTAGTACCAAGTACCGAGTTTCAAAAGATACTGATGGGGTCATGTAACGATGCGGTAACCATATTTTCGGAACCACAAACCAACTCAGCAACCATAGTGTTAGCATCATTTATTGACAGGCCAACCATTGTGTTGATAGCATGTTCCAAATTGACAGCCGTAGTATTGGTAAACATTACAAGCTCTGCAAACTTAGTGTTAGAACATTTTGCCGACTCGGTAACGACAATGTTGGTATCATGTACTGACTCGGCAACCATAAAGTGTACTGACTCGGAAACCAAGGTGTTGATACAATGTATCGACTCAACAACCATAGTGTTGGTGGCATGTTCCGATTCTTAGACATAAGAGTTTATAAAAGTTTCAGGCTTGACTACCATATTTTTGGTATACTGTACGAAATCGGAAAGCGTATTCTTCATAACATCTACCAACTCGGTAACCAAAAAATTGGTATCTTTTACAGACTTGGCTTCCACAGCTTTAGGATCGTTTACCGACTCGACCTAAATAATATTAGTATCATGTGCTGACATAGGAACTATTTGGTTGCTACCATGTACCGACTTGGAAAATATATTCATTGTACCCTTCCTATTTGCAAAAACAAAAGGAAATATTATATTATATTATATTTTTTTTGTTTTTGCACATAGGAAGGGTACAATGAATTTTATTAAAGCTCGCATTTCAAAAGAAAATATATTAGTGGAGCTATGTGCCAACACGGTTGCCATATTATGGATAACATGTACCGACGCGGAAAACATAGTTCTTGTACCATGTTTTGACTCTGCAACCATAGTATTGGTACCATGTACCGAGTAAGAAATTTTAGTGTGCTTACCTTCTACCGATTCGGAAACCATGGTGTTAATACATTTTGCAGTCTCGGCTGCAATAATTTTGTTACCATTTATAGATTTGGGAACCATATTGCTAACAACACGAACTGATTTGATGACCATTATTTTGGTATCATGTGCCGAATCGGCAACCATAATGTTAATACCCATTACAGGCTCTGCAACCATAGGGTGGGTACCATGTACGCGATCGGAAAAAACAGCTTTAGTACTACTTTCAGTGTCGACAACCATAATATCGATACTGTTTACTATATACCCAAAAGGAAAACTTTTTTTTTGGTATCCTATTCAATCACGGAAACCATATAATCGGTACAATTTAAGAACTCGGGAACGATAGCTTTTTGTAACACAGACCGACTCAGAGACTTTAGTGTTGGTACTTATAGCAGAACTGGCCATTATAATGTTGGTATCATTTACCGGCTCGGCTTCTCTAGCGTTGGTATCGTTTATCTATTCGAGAAACTTAGTGTTAGGGCTGTGTACTGATCCGGAAACTATAGGATTGATACCATGTAATGACTTGCAAAGCATATTGTTGGTGCCATGTACCGACGCAGTAACCATATTTTTGATAACATTTACCGATTCGACAAAGTGTTGGTACCGTGTACCAGATCGGCAACCATTTTGTTGGAACCATCTACTGATTCTAAAACCATGGTGTTATTACACTTGTCAGTCTCGGATACAAATATTGTTACCATGTACTAACTCGGGAATCATATTACTGATACCACGTATAGACTCGACAACCGTAACTTTA